>JZKD02S1484934.1:430297-534635 GCA_000966675.3 Picea glauca | reverse complement strand
GCATAGGAGACTTGGACATCTAAACTTTGACCACTTAATCAAACTCAAAAACCTCGAGGCAATAAAAGATCTTTCGAGAATATCAAAGCCCCAAGATTCAATGTGTAAACCCTGTCAAGTAGGGAAGCAAAACATGGCACAATTTAAGTCCAAGAGATTTACTTCAACAGAAAAACCAGTCCAACTAGTTCATATGGATTTATGTGGACCATCAAGATAGGAAGGGATGGGGAAAGAAAACTACTTCATGTTGATTATCGATGATTACTCTAGACTTACTTGGGTTGCCTTTCTCAAAGAAAAAGTTGAAGCATTTGAGAAGTTTAAAATATTTAAGGTTTTAACAAAGACTCAAATAGGCAAGATGTTAAAAGAAGTAAGATCAGATCGGGGAGGAGAGTTTATGTCAAAATACTTCAAGGAATTCTACGATGAACATGGGATCAAGAAATAATACACAATCCCAAGAACTCCACAACAAAATGGAGTTGTTGAGAGGCAAAACAGAACAGTGCAAGAAATGGCCAGGTCAATGATGAATGAGAAGAACATTGGTCAAACCTACTGGGTAGAAGCAATACACATAGAAGTCCACGTGCTTAACAAAACCCACCTCAAACCACAAAGTGACAAGACACCTTATAAATTATGGTTTGGAAGACATGCCTCAATCAAACATTTCAGAGTCTTTGGGAGTAAATGCTACATAAATAATAATGATGAGAACCTCGACAAATATGATGACAGGGCTGATGAAGGTATCTTCTTAGGGTATGCTACAAACAATAAAGGATATAAATGCTATAATAAGAGGCTGCATAAAATGGTTGAATGTATTGATGTAAAAATTGATGAAGGAATCCCAACAAGAGAGGTATATAGTAATGAGTCTTCTATATAAGACACAGCTAAAGATGAATATGAATAGGTCCAAGAATCAGAAAATGAAGACTCTGAATTAGATGAAGACTCAGACACTCAGACAGACTCAAATCAGCAGTCAACTACAAATTCCTGCAGGTCAGATAATTGGAGAAAAATACAAAGGTGTACAAACTAGGAGAAAGCTAATCAAAACCACCGAACAATCTCATATAGCTCTCATATACATGCTAGAACCCAAGAATTTCAATGAAGCCAGCAAATATGATCAATGGGTTAAAGAAATGAATGATGAACTTGGTCAGATTGAGAAAAACAATACGTGGGAGATGGTTCAAAGACCTGAAGGAAAAAACGTCATTGGGTCCAAATGGATCTTTAATAATAAGTTGAATGAGAAAGGAAAAGTTATCAGGAAAAAAGCAAGGTTAGTTTGTAAAGGCTATGCTCAGATAGAAGGACTAGATTTTGGTGAAACACTTGCGCCCGTAGAAAGATTAGAAGCTATCAGAATGTTTCTTGCCTATGCTTGTCATAAAAGATTTAAAGTCTACCAAATGGATGTCAAGTCAACCTTTCTAAATGGATATTTAAGTGAAGAAGTCTATATGGAACAACCAGAGGGTTTCAAACTCTCGGATAACCCTGACTTAGTATGGAAGCTGAAGAAGGATTTATATGGTTTAAAACAGGCCCCTCGAGCCTGGTATCATAGACTGGATACGTATCTCAAAGACAAAGGGTTCAAGAGAGGAACAACTGACAACAATCCGTATATTAAAATAGAGGATAATGATTTTCTCATTGTACTCATCTATGTAGATGACATCATCTTTGGATGTAATAAGGATTCATTAGTACAATGGTTTTCTTCTGCCATGGAGTCTGAATTTGAAATGTCTATGACAGGAGAACTGTCATTTTTTCTTGGTCTACAAATTGCTCAGAGGCCCGAAGGGATGTTCATTTCTTAATAAAAATATCTAAGATAAATGTTGAAAAGGTTTTAAATGGAATATTCTAAACCTGTGGGTACACCTATGGTAACTGGATGTAAATTAAGCAAGGATGATGATTCACCTGATGTTGATCAAAGCTCATATCGATCAATGATAGGAAGCCTGTTGTACATCACAGCATCTGACCCAAACATAATGCATGTTGTAAGAATGGTAGGAAGATATCAGGCTACACATAAAAAGAGTCATTTGTAAGCTGTCAAAAGGATATTCAGGTATTTGAAAGGAACAATGACTTATGGTCCGTGGTATCCCAGAAATCAAAATTTCCAATTAACTGCTTATTCAGATGTAGATTGGGAAAACTGTGTTGATGAGAGAAAAGGAACCAGTGGAGGAGAATTCTTTCTGGGTGACTCATTAGTTTCATGGATTAGTAAAAAGAAAGGATCCATTTCATTATCCACTACAGAGGCAAAATACATTGTTGCTACTACTTGTTGCACACAAATTTTATGGATGATACAAACTCTTGCAGATCTGAAGGTAACTGACGCTAATCCCATTCCAATTCACTTTGATAACACCAGTGCCATTAGTGTATCCAAGAATCTTTTTCTTCATTCCAAGACTAAGAATATTCCAATAAAGTACCATTTTCTTCGAGAACAAGTTACAAACAGAATTGTTCAACTGAATTATATACCTTCTACAGAACAGATTGCAGATATATTTACAAAACCATTAGTAGCAACCCCTTTTGGATATCTTCGTCAAAAGTTGGGGGTCATAATTTCTTGTGTCTAATCTGTTCACCTAGTCAAGGGGAGTACTTATTGAATATCTGGTGTATTTCCAAGATTCTCATAGTTGAAAGGGGGAGTATGTTTTGCAACAACTCAGGGGGAGCATGTTTATTCTTTGACATTGATGTCAAAGGGGGAGAAAAGAGTCTGGGAGGAGAGTCTGAATGCATGTGGGTGCTTTTATTGCCATCAATGCCAAAGGGAGAGATTGTTGGTAAATATTTAATAGACAGGGAATGCTTGTCATTGATGGAATAGATGGGCATTATGAGAAGATGTTGTAGAGAAGATTCGATTAAGCTCAGAAGAGATAGTGTAGAGGATTGTTGGCAGATCATCGATGGCAAGATCAGAGTAAGAAAAACAAAGTAAGCTCGGGAGGAGAAGCAACATTTCTGATCACTGGATCTCATTTAAAATTCCTGATGACTGTCAGATCAAGTGTTGATCGGGACTGTTGATCCCACACCATTTCGGGGTTTCATGAATCATGACTTGGAGAGGAAAGTAACATAACCACTAAAATCATGATATGAAAAATCATGATTTAATCGCAACCGTCAGATCAAGGTATGATCTGGACCGTCGACTCCATTTCGGAGTTTTGCGACTTGTGACTTGAAGAGGCAAGAAATATGACCATTGAAATCATGGTTTAATCGCAACTGTAGATTCATTAAAATTGTGAACCGTTGATCTAAGATTCATTTTAGAGCTTCGCCTATCACAAATTGTAGTGACAAGGACCTCCATCGAAGGAATCACAATATGTGAATTCACGATGAGATCTGGACCGTAGATTCATCAAGATTGTGGATCGTCGATCAGGGTCGATGAAGACCATAAGTTCGCAGTGCCTTATAGCACAACCTGTGGTCACTGCATGTGGTCACGTGGAGGAAGGACCTAGTGCAGATAAGCTTCACCTCAAAATTTTGGGGATCGCGTCTGGGAGTGTCAAAACATGGGATCATACGAATGTTGAAATACCGAAAAGGTGAAATATCACTATAACCGGTGGTCACCACCTGTGGTCACCTAGAGGAGGGAGCTAGAGCAGCCAAGCTCCTTTTCAAATCTCGGAACATGAAGAGTCAAGATGCCTCATCGCAAAATCTTCAAATTGCGACAGTACAAAACTCATAAATCACAGCTAATGCAATGATGCAAATGAAACTGAAGAAAATCAGAGGGCTACCATTGCACGTCACAGTGTAACTTCCAGAAACCACTAATGGTTTATACCAGAGGACTCGAAGACACTTCAAGGTGATTGAAAAAGGAGATGAAGAGTCTCTAGGAATCTTCAAGAGGGATGAAGATGCTCATGGAGGTAATTGACAGTTGGATGAGCATTGAAGCTTGTAACTAGAACAGAGAAGGTGAGCTCGACTATCATAGAGAAGATGAAGAGTCTCAACTACAAGAGAGGCTAAGGAATCCAAGAATAACATACAATGATGCTGAACGAGTGGAAAAAATGGCTAGAGAAGCTGAAGAGTTAGGATGATGATCATACAGAGCACTTGAGTTGTGGAGGATATCGGCATGGTGTGAGTATGCAGAGGTATTGCACGCATTGCATGCACAAGGTGCACAAAAGATATAAATACACAATATAGAGAAGAGATAGGGTTGTTGTTGTTGCTGGAATTGTTGTGGATGTTGTTGTTGAAGGTGATTCATGCCGGAAGAAGGATCAGAGTGCAACAGCTGAAAAGAATAGAAGAAGCACTGTGTAGAAAATGGACATGGCGCATAGATCATAAAAAGCAAAAGAACAGAATGGGCAGCGGATGCATGCTTGAAGACACTGAGAAAGTCTGAGTAGCCAAATCTTTCAGAATAGTGATGAGACTGGTAAGTTGTTATTGAACACTATATCACTGTAATAGGTTTCAGTATTTCAAATTCATAATCAAGGGTGGTTGGGAGGTGCTAGGGAGGACTAGTGTCCTCAGAGGTTTGAGTGGATGCTTGAACATAGAGAGTTGGTGCTTCCTTCTAGTTGGTGCAAGAGAAACCAGGGAGTTGGTGCTTCCATCTAGTTGGAGCTAGAGAAACCAGGGAGTTGGTGCTTCCTTCTAGTGGGTGCTAGAGAAAAACAGAGAGTTGGTGCTCTCAGCAAGTTGCAACTTGAAAAACAGAGTTTGTATCCTCACAATGAGTTGTTTCTCAAATTTATGATAATGTAAAGAATTTAAATAATACTTATCATATAAAGAAGAAGAGGTTTTTACTTTGTATGGGTTTCCTTGGGAAATTTCTATCTCTGTGTTTCTCATATATGTGACTGATGTTGAATGTGCCATTGTTCATTTCCCTTCATTATTGTGATCATCATTGAGTGCCCTGCAAATATTTTAAAAGAAGCATAATTATTTAAGCATAGGGACAACTGATTCACCCCCCCCCCCCTCTCAGTTATTTAACAGATAGAAATACTTTTCCACGAGCTAGAGGAAGAGGAAGAGGAAGAGGAGGTGAAGTGAAATGCTTCATCTATGCTACAATCAGACATAAATCCTATGAGTGTCCAGAGAGGAAGAAATATGGTGGTTAAACTCACATTACCTAAGCTCAAGGATGGAATGTTGAGGTAGAAAACACTGAGGGCGGAAGATACTTAATGATGAGAAAATTTCTCTTGAAGCCAGAGAAGGAGGCAAAGAACCCAACCCAAAGAAACAATCTGTTTAGGACTGCTTGCAAAACTAAGGACAGAGTATGCAAAGTCATAGTGGATAGCGGTAGCACAGACAATCTCGTATCTACAAAGATGGTATAAAAGTTGGAGCTGGAGACTATTGTACATCCAAGCCCATACAGAGTTTTGTGGCTACAAAAAGGACATTAGGTAAATGTCACTAAACAATGTTTAGTTGAATTTAAAATAGGAGGATATAAAGATGAAATATTATGTGATGTCATTCCCATGGATGCTTGTCATCTATTTCTGGGTAGACCATGACAATATGACAGAAACGTAGTTCATGATGGGAGAAGGAACACGTACACCCTAGAGAAAAATGGTAGGACTCACATGTTGTTTCCAATCAAGGATAAAGAGGTGAAAACAGAGATGAGCAACACTGTACTTCTCATGAGTGGAAAGGAACTTCTTAATGAGGTTAAGAAGAAGGAAGACACACAATTTATTGTGGTCAGGAAGCCCAAAATTGTGTTGACCAGTACGAGGATAGATGATTTACCAGAAGAGATCCAAGAGTTGCTAGGATAGTTTGTTGATATAGTAGTGGACGAACTACCCTGTTCATTGCCACCTATCAGGATTATAAGTCATCATATCGATCTTATACCTCAAGCCAGTTTGATGAACAAAGAAGCATATCGATTGATGCCGTAGGAAAATGAAGAAGTTAAGAGACAGGTCCAGGACTTAATGGACAAAGGACTGATTCGAGAAAGCTTGAGTCGATGCGTTGTTCCAACAGTGATCAACCCAAAGAAATATGGAGGTTGGATAATGTGTACAAACTCAAGGGAAATCAATAATATTACCATCAGATACAGATTTCCATTGCCAAGGATGGACAACTTGATGGATTGCTTGAGTGGAGAAATGTTTTTTTGAAATATTTATTTGAAAAGCGGATATCATCAAATTAGAATGAGAGAAGGTGATGAATGGAAGATAGCATTCAAGATGAATCAGGGGCTATATGAATGGATTGTCATGTCATTTGGCTTAACGAATGCACCTAGTACTTTCATGAGGTTGATGAACGAAGTCTCTAAGAATTTCATAGGGAAATTCATCATTGTATATCTTGACGATATATTAATTTTCAGCAAGACAAAAGCATAACACTTAAAAGAATTTAGTTGTAGTAATGAGGAGATTACAGCAGGAGAAATTGCTTATTAATATGAAGAAATCATCATTTATGAGGACAGAACTCATTTATTTGGGTTTCGTTATCTCTGCAAATGAGATGAAAATGGATCTGGAAAAGATAAAGGCAATTAAGAATTGGCCATCGCTGAAGAGTTTATTTGACGTACGAAGCTTCCATGGTTTGGATAGCTTCTACAGGAAATTCATCTAAAAATTTAGTGGAATTAGTGCACCAATGATGGATATGGTGAAGAAAAGACAAAAGTATTTTCACTGGATGGAGGAAGCAGAGAAGAGTTCCAATCTACTAAAGAACAAGATCATTGAGAAACCAATTCTGGTTCTTCCATATTTTAACAAGACATTCTAGGTCAGGTGTGACACGAGTGGGTTTGCAATTGGAGCGGTCTTGAGCCAAGATGATAGACTAGTCACATATTTTAGTGATAAACTAAATGAAGCGAAGATTAAGTACTCCACATATGACAAGGAATTCTATGCAGTCATACAAGCATTGAAGAAATGGAAACATTATTTGGTTCCTAAAGAGTTTTTTTTGTACAGTGATAATCATGCTTTATAATTCATGACTCAACAGGAGAAATTGAACCAAAAACATGCTAAATGGGTTGAATTCATGCAGAATTTTACTCTTTTGACTAAGCATATTTCTGGAACTGCTAACAAATTTGTTGATGATTTGAGCATGAAATGTTTTCTTATGCAGGAATTCAGAGTCAAGACTTTAGGTTTTGATCACCTCAAAGAAATGTATAGGGATGACCCAAATTTTAAAGAGGCATATGAGGCATCTAAGAATCCAATTATCAGGGACAGAAGCTAATGGATTGAATACATGATCCAGGATGGATTATTATTCAAGGGAAATCAACTATGTATTCCAAAATGCTCCATGAGGGAGAATTTGCTAAAGGAAAAACATAGTGGAGGATTGGTCGGACATTTCGGTCATGATAAGACATTCTCAAAGTTGAATGGCTCATATTTTTGGCTAGGGATGAGGATAGATGAAGAATTTGTCAGCACATGAAAGGGAAAAGGTAGAACACATGGTTATACCAACTGTTACCCATACCTAAAAGGTCATGGGATGTAGTGAGCATGGATTTCATATTAGGAATGCCAAGGACACATAGAGGATATGCTTTGATCTTTGTGGTAGTTGACATATTTTCAAAAATAACACATTTCATACCATGCTAGAAAACTAGTGACGCAACTCATATTGCGAACCTATTTTTAAAATAATTCGTCAGACTTCATGGCTTGCCAAAGAGCATCATTTCTGATCGAGATACCAAGTTCATAGGACATTTTTGGAGGACCTTATGGAGGTAGTTGGGGACAAGTTTTTTGTTTAGCTCAGCATATCATCCTTAGACGAATGGACAAACAAAAGTTTTGAACAGGAGCTTGGGAGATTTGTTAAGAAGCTTAGTGACTGAACATCACATTCAATGGGATCACATTCTGCCAGAGGTGGAATTATCACATTCTACCAGAGGTGGAATTCACTTACAATGATTCACTCAATATAATCATATTCAAGAGCCCATTCCATATTGTATATGGAATGCAGCCAAGAGGAGTTTTTGAATTGAAAGATTCAGAACGAAATGGATTTAGAAATGCTAGTGCAAAGGACTTTGGAGAAAGAATGAAGGAGCTTCACAACCAAATTAAGGAGCAATTGTAGAGTTCAAGTCAAGAATACAATCAAAGAGCATATCAACATAGGCGAGAAATTCAATTTGAATTTGGTGATCTGATTCTTTCGCATCTGAGGAATGAGAGGTTTCCAAGGGGAACATATAACAAACTGAAGATGAAAAAGATTGGACCATGCAAGGTCATAAGGAAATTTGGGGCAAACACATATGAGATTGAATTACCTGATGGGGTCGGAATCTCACCGATATTTAATGTTGCGGATTTGTACCCTTAAATAGCTAAAGAAGAAGGAGAACAAGATGAAAAAAAATAAATGTGATGGACCAAACAAATGCCTGTAGCAGAAAAGCCACATATGGAAAGCATAATTAACAAAAGGGTTAGCAAAAAGACCAGGAGAAAAGAGTATTTTGAATATTTGGTCAAATGGAAAGGACATCTAGTTGAAGATGCCAGTTGGGAGGATGAAGAAGAAATTCAAAAGCATGGACAAACCGTGCAAGATCTCATGAACAGGAGTTCATGAAAATTTTCAAGCGAGGGAGTATGATGCAGGAGCATCGTAAGCAGCGAGCCAAGCAAGCAACCTAAAAGGCGAAAGACAGTTGTAAAAGAACCAACACACATTTTTGAAATGTTTTGAAAAATTAATGAAGTGGATATTAATGTGATAGCTAGGGAAAGAATACTTTCATTTATATCTTAGATGTTGTAAACAGATCTTGAGCACTCCTCTCATCTATAGAATGTAAAGGCATTTATATGTAATTAATGAAAGTAGGTAGATTTGAATTCATAGATTAGAAAGTTTAGAGAGTAGGAGGGAAAATGAATATAGACACCCTCACCCTTGTATCATTGTGATATTATCATCATTGAGAGCTACAAAGAAGAACCCATGTACAAAAGCACTTGAATTAATATATGGAGCTTTGACTCAATTTTCATGGTGTTGTGATGCTTACTATTTACATTCGTTGAATGGTATGTTCATAGTTGTTTTATTCTCTCTTTTTATGCATTTGTCTCAATGCTGGGTTAAATGTGTGATTTCATGTTAAGTGTATGAAATCTGATAGAAGAGAAGAATTAGTTTCAATTGTTTCTCATCTTGAGAGTTCCTGCAAGGAGTGTAGTGAAACGTCTGCAAGGTGTGAGTTGACAAGAGTCTAAGTTTTATCTCAGAAATATCAGGAGAGATATCATTGTTATCATACCAGAAGAAGTGCAGGTTAAGCACAGAGCGACGCAAGGTGTGTGAAGGCTAGTTAATGTCATAAAACATATACATGAAAATACATCATGCATACGCCTCAAAGAATCAGGCAAGGCCTGTTGATAAGACACAGTTCCTTTCCTTTCCACAACCTCAAAAGGTCCACAAAACTAGGAGAGAGTTTGGAACCCTTTCCAAACTCGATTGAAACTTATGTTGTTTTACCCTCAAGAAAACTCTATCACCAACCTCATAACTACAATCAACGTGATGCACATCAACATAACTCTTTTACCAATCATGCGCTTATTTAATCCTCTGTCTTATGGATTGCATCTGTTCTTCCATTTCTTGGATCACTTCAAGTCCCACCAGGACCCTATCCTCAAGTCGATCCCAAATTAATGACATCCATCATGGTATCTGGTAAATAAATTCAAATGATTCCATCTTAATCATACTCTGGTAACTGTTGTTGTATTAAAACTCTACCAATGGAAAGAATTCTTTGCAAAATTTATGTTTATTCATTAAATACATATGCAACATATCCTCCAAAATCTATTTTTTTCTTTCTTTTTTGCATATATCTCTGGGTGATACGTTGTACTAAAAATTAGGTGCATTCCTAAGGCCTCTTGGAAACTGGTCCAAAATCATCCTGTAAACACTAATCCACGATCGCATATGATCTTTATTGGTACTCCATGTAACCTCACAATCTTGCTGATAAATAATCATGATATGTCTCACGCCGGATACGTCATACGGATTGGAATAAAGCGTTCACTTTTCATCAGAGTGGAAACTAACACAAAAATTGAATCGTGTCTCCTTTCCCTCAACGTTAATCCAACAATAAAATCCATTGAAATGACCTCCCATTTTGATTCAGGAATAGCGTGTGGTTGTAAAAATCATGCTTGATGGGTATGTTCATCCTTCACTTACTCACACTCTAGATATCTCACCACGTAACTAACTATGTCCTCTTTCATTCCTTTCTAGAAGAATAAAGGCTTAAGGTATGCCCTCATCTTTGTGACTACCGAATGATCCATGTAAACTGCTTGATAAGAGTTTCTTAAAATCAAACTTATTAAATCATCATTAGGAACTTCGTGAATTCTATCGTTATATCCAAACAATTCATCATTTTCCAAAGAATAACCTTCAAACTTCTATACAATCATGTTATTTTGTCCAATATTATCCTTAACTTCTTTATACTAGACATCGTCTATCTATAAGGTTAGAATATTTTCTTGAAGATTCATCTTGAGAGGTATTACCAAGAGTATGCTTAGTCTCTAACTCAATGCATCTGCCACTTTGCTCACTTTTACTTTAATATAAGTATTCTCAAAATCTTATTCACTAAGTAATTATGACCAACTCCTCTATCGCGAGTTTCAATCACTCTGAGTAAATGTATATTGTAATCCACACTGATATGTCTTGAATTCAAGTTTTCATCCAATCAGATAATGTCTCCATACTCTCAAGGGATATACAATTGCTAATAACTCCAAGTCATGCTTTTTGTAGTCTTCCTCATGGCACCTTCTCAATTTCCTTGAGATGTAAGTGATCAGTCGACCGTCTTGCATAAAAACTCCACCTAGGCCTTCCTTGGATGCTTCCGTGCATACTAAGAATTATTTCTCCATATCGGGGACCTTCAGTATTGGCGTTGTCATTAACAACTCTTTGAGATTTTGAAATATTTCCTCGCATTTATTAGTCCATACAAATTTCTTGTTTTTCTTCTGCAATTCTGTGATTGGATTTTCCATCTTTGAAAAACCTTCGACAAATCATCGATAATATCATTCTAAACCCATAAAGCTATGTATTTCTTTTATATTTGTCAGTATTTTCCATTCCATAATAGCCTCTACTTTCATTGGATCCACAATGATACCTTCACAAGATATGATATTTCCCAAGTAATGAAACTTTGATTAGTAAAAAGAACATTTCGATAGATTCCCATACAATTTTTTTCTCTTACACGTTGTAGAACCAATCTTAGGTGTTCTTCATGCTCTTATTTCATCCAAGAATAAATGAATATGAAATCAAAAAATACTTGAAAAAACTTTTCCAAGTATTCATGGAACACCCATTCATCACACTCACGAATACCCTCTGGGCGTTTGCGAAAGAGAATGGTAAAACTATAAACTCATAGTGTCTGAATCTCATCTTCAATGCGGTCATAGTGATATATTCCTCCTTAATCTGTAATTGATGATATCCCAATCTTAAATGAATCTTCAAAAACACCATTTCTCCTTTCATCTAGTCAAACAAATCATCTATCCTTGATCACCTTTCCTTAATATTAATCATCGCTTTGTTCAATTAATGATAGACAATACAAAGCCTCCACGGTCCATCCTTCTTTATCACAAAAATAATTGGCACACAACAAGGTGACAATCTTGGACAAATTAGTCCCAAGTCCAAGAATTCCTTCAATTTCATTTTCAAATCCTACATTTAAAACATTGACATCCGATATTCCATTCTCTCTATCAGTTGAGTTCAAGGTTTCAAATATATTCTAAAATAAAAATCTCATTCGAGTAGTAAACCTGGTAACTCTTCTGGAAATACATCTGTGAACTCTTAAATTACATGAGGTTTTTCTAATCCTTCTACCTCTCTCTTTTCTTGTAGTGCCAATATTGCATAAATATTTCATCCCTTGCACATACGCTTCTTCAATTGTAGGGAAGAAATAAAGCTCAAGGAACTCCATATTTTCTTCCTACAATTACCCTAATCTATCCCAAATCGTCCATCAAACTTAACCATTTCATATTGGAGTTACGTGTTTGATGCAGAAGCATCGTAAGTAGCCAACCAAGCAAGCAATGTAAAAGGTGGAAGACAGTTGGAAAAGCACCAGCGCACATTTTTGAAATGTTTTGAAAAATTAATGAAGCGGATATTGATGAGATCAATGGGAAAAGTGTACTTACATTTATATCTTAGATACTGTAAACAGATCTTGAGCACTGCTCACATTTGTAAAATCTAAAGGAATTTATACGTAATTAATTAAAGTAGGTAGATTTGAATTCATAGATTAGACAGTTTAGAGAGTAGGAGGGAAAACGGATATAGACACCCACATCATTGTATCATTGTGATATTATCATTATTGAGAGTTGTAGTAGAGAGTTGTAGAAAAGAACCCATGTACAGATTCACTTGAGTTAATATATGAAGCTTTGACTCAATTTTCATGGTGTTGTGATGCTTACTGTTTGCATTTGTTGAATGGTATGTTCACAGTTGTTTTATTCTCTCTGTTTATGAATCTATCTCAATTCTAGGTTAAATGTGTGATTTCATGTTATGTGTATGAAGTCTGATAGAAGAGAAGAATGAGTTTCAATTGTTTCTCATCCTGAGAGTTCCTGTAAGGAGTGCAATGAAATGTCCGCAAGGTATGCGTTAACAAGAGTCTGAGTTTTATCTTAGAAAGCTCAGGAGAGATATCGTTGTTCTCATACCAGCAGAAGTGCAGGTGAAGCACAGAGTCGTGCAAGGTGTGCAAAGGCTAGTTGAAGCCTTATAAGTTATCAACTAAGGTGAAGGTGGAAGGAATGTTGTTGCAAAGAGTGCACAGAGTTGGAGACTCAAATAACTAGAGGTTATTTGAAAGATTTTCACAAGGAGTGAAAGAAGGATCTCTCTTGGAGACTTAAGTTCACAAGTGAAAGCTCAGGAGGGTTAGTACCTTTGAAGAGTTCAAAGGAAGATGGGGAGCGAAATGATCGTGCAGAAGTTAAGTCAAGTGGAAGGATGCCAAGTCAGTTTGGCCAGAGATTCTTGAGGAGTGAATCAGACGGTCATAATTCTCCATGGAGAACTCGCGAAGTCACAAGGACCGTAGGATCTAGTGAAGTTGCAAGGTGGTTAGAAGTTGGGTGAAACCATCACTTTGGTTTCAAGAATCAATGTGGACCATTTATTATGGTCAGCTGAGGCATTAGATCATTTCAGAATTTCAGGTTTTGTAGGTATGGAGTGTAAGCCAAAACCCTTGGTCACTCTAACTCCTGAATCATGAAATGGATTATCGCGTGTGAAGACAATAGAGTAATTTTTTATGCTTCGAAACTTCAGGGTTCGGTATTTCGGGAGTCCGGATGATAAGTATTTGGGATATAGTGGAGTGAAAATCCCGAAGTCGCAAAACGCGACAGGACTTTGGTGTGAAATTTTGGGATTTCAGCACTTCGGGTGTCGGGAAGCAAAGAGGACAATGATTTTTTGAATTGAGAGTTCAAACTTCCAGCTCATGAAATCTTGAAGAACAGAAGGATAAAACTCCTGAAAGGGTCACAGAAGAATAGCTTTGGGCCCCAATCGGGTTTCGGGATTCCGAGAGTCAAGAGACAGAGTTGCATGTCAACGCAACTCTTGAAATTGTGAAGAGCGAAAAGCCGAAAAAAGGGTCCCAAGCACTAGTCAAAGGATACATGTGAAGGAAGATGAAAGAGGTGGTCAAGCTTCAGAAAAAGTCCCGAAAGACCATCAATCTCATCAAAAAGAGGAATTTTCGAAAACCGGGAAATCATAAGGGAAGATGAATGAGTGTTGGTCGATCACTCAAGTCCTGAAAAGATGAAATAAGTGGCAACAAGAGGTGTGTGTTCGGCGCATTGAAGGAGTCAACCCTCGTTGACGTTTCAGGTTTCAGAGGTTGAAGAGACAAGGGGCTGGACAACAGGATTCCCGAAATCATGAAATCTGAAATATCGAAAGGGAAGAAAACCCTGATCACATTTGTTGGTCGGTTGTGGAGTTGCGATCGGTGTTTGATCACGTAGGCATCACTCAGAAGGACCTATGGAATACACCTATTTGTGTGTGTGAAGTATTCCCTATGGGGAAATCAAAGAGTCAATCAGACTCAGGGGAAGATTTAGAATGATCCTGTGTGGATCTCGGCCCGAGGGATGGGGTCTGCGTCAGTTGTGGTATTAGAGGCTAGAACATATTATTTGCTTTCTGTAGTAGAGAGAATGGAGAAGATTTTATGGCCATGCTGTCGAGAAGATGAGACGGGAAAATACCTAATCCATCAAGGGAAAGAGAGATGCGTGAATTACGTGTCGGGCTTGATGCTATGGAGACAGCACAGAGGTGCAGAGTCGATGCTGGGAATATCAGCGAGGCTGAAAGTGAAAATGAAGCTGGAAACAAATAAGTTGCAGTCGAAGTTGCTACCGAAGAATGCATATTCAAGGTTGTTGCAAGGATAGGTGCTAGAGAAAACTTGGATGTTGAAGAACTTCTAGATTGGATTAGGGCTCTAGACAAATACTTCGACTATGAGGATGTCAAGGAAGATAAGAAAGTCAAACATGCTGTCACTAGACTTAAAGGGCATGCAATGCTATGGTGGGATGAACTGTAGGCTGACAGATGCTGCAAGGGAAAGCAGAAAATCAAAAGCTGGGAAAGAATGGTTGCAAATATGAAAGCCAAATTTATACCCAAGGATTATCAAATCAATCTGTTTTGGAGGTTGCAGAATTTGAGACAGAAGCTGATGTCAGTGACAGAATACACTGAAAAATGATACAAGATAAACATCAGAGAAGGTCATCGGGAAAGTGATGATGAAAAGGCTTCCAGGTACATGAATGGTCTGTGATATGACATTGAATATGAGATGAGCATGATGACCATTCGAATTGTGGAAGATTCTTATTAGATGGCTCTGAAAGCTAAAGAGAAGTTGAGTCAGAAGCAAGGTCAAAGAGGGTGAGGTAGAAGTCAATCCAGAGGCAAAACAATTGCCCAAGACAAAACTCAGAAACATAAAGAAGAGGGAAAGAAACCTCCAACTTGACCTTAGAGAGGAGAAATCTCACAAGGAAGGTAGTATGTTGATAGAAATACTTTTCCTCGAGCCAGAGGAAGAGGAAGAGGCAGAGGAGGTGAAGTAAAATATTTTGTTTATGGAAAAATTAGACATAAATACTATGAGTGTCCAGATAGGAAGAAAGATGGTGGTGAAACTCACATTACCGAAGCTCAGGGATGGAATGTTGAGGCAGAAGACGCTGAGGGAGGAATATCCTTAATGATGAGGAAAGTTCTCTTGAAGCCAGAGAAGGAGGCAAAGAACCTAGCCCAGAGAAACAGTCTGTTTAGGATTGCTTGCAAAACTAAGGACAGAGTATGCAAAGTCATAGTGGACAGATGTAGCACAGAAAATCTTGTATCTACAGAGATGGTAGAAAAGTTGGAGCTGGAGATTGTTGTACATCCAAGCCCATACAGAGTTTCGTGGCTACAAAAAGGACATTAGGTAAATGTCACTAAAAAGTGTTTAGTTGAATTTAAAATAGGAGGATATAAAGATGAAATATTATGTGATGTCATTCCCATGGATGTTTGTCATCTATTGTTGGGTAGACCATGAAAATATGATAGAAATGTAGTTCATGATAGGAGAAGGAACACGTATACCCTAGAGAAAAATGGTAGGACTCACATGTTCCTGCCAATCAAGGATAAATAGGTGAAAACAGAGATGAGAAACACTGTACTTCTCATGAGTGGAAAGGAACTTCATAATGAGGTTAAGAAGAAGGAAGACACACAATTTATTGTGGTCAAGAAGCCCAAAATTGTTTTTCCAATACAAGGATAGATGATTTACCAGAAGATATCCATGAGTTGATGGGAGAGTTTGTTGATATAGTAGTGGACGAACTACTTTGTTCATTGCCACCTATCAGGAGTATAAGTCATCATATCGATCTTATACCTAGAGCTAGTTTGCCATCATATTCATCTTATATCGGTTGACACCGTAGGAAAATGAAGAAGTTAAGAGACAGGTCTAGGACTTAATGGACAAAGGACTGATTCGAGAAATCTTCATTCCATGCGTTGTTTCGACTATACTCAGCCCAAAGAAATATGGAGGCTGGAGAATGTGTACAAACTCAAGGGAAATCAATAATATTACCATCAGATACAGATTTTCATTACCAAGGATGGATGACTTGATGGATTGCTTGAGTGGAGCAAGATGTTTTTCAAAGATTGATTTGAAAAGTGGACATCATCAAATTAGAATGAGAGAAGGTGATGAATGGAAGAAAACATTCAATATGAATCAGGGGCTATATGAATAGCTTGTCATGCCATTTGGATTAATCAATGTGCCCAGTACTTTCATGAGGTTGATGAATGAAGTGCTGAAGGATTTCATAGGGAAATTGGTCATTGTATATCTTGACGATATATTAATTTTCAGCAAGAAAGAAGAAGAACACTTAAACCATTTAGTTGCAGTAATGAGGAGATTAAAGTAGGATAAATTGTTGATTAATATGAATAAATAATCATTTATAAGGACATAACTCATTTATTTGGGTTTTGTTATCTCTGCAAATGAGATGAAAATGGATCGGGAAAAGATAAAGACAATTAAGAATTGGCCATCGTCGAAGAGTGTATTTGAAGTAAGAGGCTTCCATGGTTTGGCTAGCTTCTACAGGAAATTCATCTGAAACTTCAATGGAATTAGTGCACCAATGATGGATATGGTGAAGAAAAGACATAAATATTTTCACTGGACGGAGGAAGCATAGAAGATTTTCAATCTGTTGAAGATGAATATCATTGAGCAACCAAATCTGGTTTTGCCAGATTTTAACAAGACATTCCATGTTGGGTGTGACACAAGTGGGTTGCAATTGGAGTGGTCTTGAGCCAAGATGACAGGTCGGTCACATATTCCAGTGAGAAACTAAATGAAGTGAAGATTAAGTACTCCACATATGACAAGGAATTCTACGCAGTCATACAAGCATTGAAGAAATGGAGACATTATTTGGTTCCTAAAGAGTTTGTTTTGTACAGTGATAATCATGCTTTACAATTCATGACTCAACAAGAGAAGTTGAACCAAAAACATGTTAAATGGGTTGAATTCATGCAGAATTTTACTTTTCTGATTAAGCATATTTTTGGAACTGCTAACAAAGTTGTTGATTCTTTGAGAATGAAATGTTTTCTTATGCAAGAATTCAAAGTCAAGACTTTAGGTTTTGATAACCTCAAAGAAATGTATAGGGATGACCCAGATTTTAAAGAGGCATATGAGGCATCTGAGAATCCAATTCTCAGGGACAGAAGCCAATGGACTGAATACATGATCCATGATGGATTATTATTCCAGGGAAATCATCTATGTATTCCAAAATGCTCCATGAGGGAGAATTTGCTGAAGGAAAAACACAGTGGAGGATTGGCCGAGAATTTCGGTCATGAAAAGATGTTCTCAAAGTTGAATGGCTCATATTTTTGGCCAGGGATGAGGACATATGTGAAGAAATTCGTGGATAGATGAAAAATTTTTCAGCACATGAAAGGGAAAAGGAAGAACACGGGGTTATACCAACTGTTACCCATACCTGAAAGTCCGTGGGATGTAGTGAGCATGGATTTCATATTGGGACTGCCAAGGACACATAGAGGATATGATTCGATCTTTTTGGTAGTTGATAGATTTTCAAAAATGGCACATTTCATACCATGCCAGAAAACTAGTAATGCAACTCATATTGAGAACCTGTTTTTCAAAGAAGTCGTCGGACTTCATGGCTTGCCAAAGAGCATCGTTTCTGATCGAGATACCAAGTTTGTGTGACATTTCTGGAGAACCTTATGGAGGAATTTGGGCACAATTTTGTCCATTATCTTAGCATATCATCCTCAGACGGATGGAAAAACAAAATTTGTGAACAGGAGCTTGGGAGATTTGATAAGAAGCTTAGTGACTGAAAACCATAGTCAATGGGATCGCATTCTTCCAGAGGTGGAATTCACTTACAATGATTCACTCAATAGAAGCACAGGGCAGAGAATATTCCATATTGTAGATGGAATGTAGCCAAGAGGAGTTTTTGAATTGAAATATTCAGAACGAAATGGATTTAGGAGTGCTAGTGCAAAGGAATTTGCAGAAGGAATGAAAGAGCTTCACAGCCGAATTAAGGAGCGATTGCAGAGTTCAAGTCAAGAATACAAGCGAAGAGCAGATCAACATAGGTGAGAACTTCAATTTGAATTTGGTGATCTGATTCTTTCGCATCTAGGGAAGGAGACGTTTCTAAGGGGAATGTATAACAAACTGAAGATGAAAAATATTGGACCGTGCAAGGTCATAAGAACATTTGGGGAAAACGCATATGAGATTGAATTACCCGATGGGGTCAGAATCTCACCAATATTCAATGTTGTGGATTTGTACCCTTACAGAATTGAATAAGAAGGAGCAGAAGATGAAAAGAAAGAAATTCGATGGACCAAAAAATGCCTGTAGCTGAAAAGCTGCAGATGGAAAGCATAGTTGACAAAAGGGTTAGAAAAAAGACCAGGAGAAAAGAGTATTTTGAATACTTGGTCACATGGAAAGGACATCCAGTTGAAGATTCTAGTTGGGAGAATGAAGAAAAAATTCAAAAGCATGGATAGACCATGCAAGAGCTCATGAACAAGAGTTCGTGAAAATTTTCAAGCGAGGGAGTATGATGCAGGAGCATCGTAAGCAGCCAACCAAGAAAGCAACATAAAAGGCGAAAGATAGCTAGAAAAGAACCAGCGCACATTTTTGAAATGTTTTGAAAAATTAATGAAGTGGATATTAATGTGATAGTTGGGGAAAGCATACTTACATTTATATCTTAGATGTTGTAAACAGATCTTGAGCAGCGCTCTCATCTGTAGAATGTAAAGGCATTTATATGTAATTAATGAAAGTAGGTAGATTTGAATTCATAGATTAGACAGTTTAGAGAGTAGGAGGGAAAACGGATATAGACACCCTCACCCTTGCATCATTGTGATATTATCATCATTGAGAGATATAGTAGGGAGTTGTAGAGAAGAATCCATGTACAAAATCACTTGAGTTAATATATGAATCTTTGACTCAATTTTCATGGTGTTGTGATGCTTACTATTTACATTTGTTGAATGGTATGTTCACAGTTGTTTTATTCTCTCTGTTTATGAATTTGTATCAATGCTAGGCTAAATGTGTGATTTCATGTTAAGTGTATGAAGTCTGATAGAAGAGAAGAATGAGTTTCAATTGTTTCTCATCCTGAGAGTTCATGCAAGGAGTGCAGTGAAACGTCTGCAAGGTGTGCGTTGACAAGAGTCTGATTTTTATCTCAGAAAGCTCAGGAGAGATATCATTGTTATCATACCAACATAAGTGCAGGTGAAGCACAAAGTCATGCAAGGTGTTTGCATGATAGTTGAAGCCTTAGAAGTTATCAACTAAGGTGAAGGTGGATGGACTGTTGTTGCAAACAGTGCACAGAGTCAGGGACTCAACTAACCAGAGGTTATTTGAATGATTTCCGCAAGGAGTGTGAGCAGGATCTCTCTTGAAGACTTAAGTTCACAAGTGAAATATCAGGAGGGTTAGTACCGTTGAAGAGTTCAAAGGAAGATGGGGAACGAAATGATCACGTAGAAGTTAAGTTCAATGGAAGTACGTCAAGTTAGTTTGTCCATTGATTATTAAGGAGTGAATCAGATGGTTAGAATTCTCCATGGAGAACTCATGAATTTGCGAGGACCGTAGGATTCAGTGAAGCTGCAAGGTGGTTAGAAGTTGGGTGAACCCATCACTTTGGTTTCAAGAATCAACATTGACCATTTATTTTGGTCAGTTGAGCTATTAGATAATTTCGGAATTTCGGGTTTCGTAGGTCCAAAGTGTAAGCCAAAACCCTTGGTCACTCTAACTCTCGAATCATGAAATGGATTATAGCGTTTGAAGACAATCGCGGAATTTTCATCACTTCGGAACTTCGGGGTTCGATATTTCATGAGTCCTGACGACAAGGAGTCAAAACATAGTGGAGTGAGAATCCCGAAGTCACGAAACGCGACAGGACTTTGGTGTGGAATTTTGGGATTTTAGCACTTCAGGTGTCGGGAAGCAGAGGGGACAACGATTTTTGGAATTGATATTTCAAACTTCTAGCTCGCGAAATCCCGAAGAGTGGGAGGAGAAAACTCTCGAAAAGGTTGCGAAAGAATAGATTTGGGCCCCAATCGGGTTTCGGGATTCTGAGAGTCAAGAGACAAAGTTGCATGTCAATGCAAATCCTAAAATCGTGAAAAGAGAAAAGCCAAAAACAATGTCCCAAGCACTAGTCAGAGGATACGTGTGACGGAAGCCGAAAGAGTTGGTCAAGCTTCGGTGAAAGTCCCAAAAGACCATCGATCTCGTCAAGAAGGGGAAATTTTGGAAACTGGGAAATCATAAGGGAAGAGGAACGAGTGTTCATCGATCACTCATGTCCCAAAAAGCCGAAATAAGTGGCAACAAGAGGCATGTGTTCGGTGCATTAAAGGAGTCAACCCTCGTTGATGTTTTGAGTTTCAAAAGTTGAAGAGACAAGGGGTTTGACAACAGGATTCTCGAAATCGCAAAAGGGAAAAAAACCCTGATCATATTTGTTGGTCGATTGTGGAGTTACCGCCAATGTTTGATCACATAGGCATAACTCAGAAGGACCTATGGAATACACCTGTTTGTGTGTGTGAATTATTCCCTGTGGGGAAATCAAAGAGTCAATTTGACTCAGGGGAAGATTTAGAATGATTCTGTGTGGATCTCGGCCCGAGGAATGGGAGTCTGCATCAATGTTGCATCATGCAATTCCAACCAGTACATGCCTATCAATATGCCATAACATCCTAAGATAATGATGTATAAGTTTGGAATTTTTTACAAAATCACCCAAGTTAATGTTGCAATCCATAACCTTCCTCCAACTTTTTGTTTGGCTCCTAATGCCATTTCTACGTATCTAAACTTGACCTACTCAACAATCTTTACCTTAATTATCTTTAGAGTTTCACTAGAAATAAATATCTCTATAGCACATGGATATATAAAAATAATAAAATTCCAATCAACAATCATAGGCCATGTCTCGAACACAATGGAGTGGTACTCAGCCTAGTGGTTGTTCACGGTTGCATGTATCCTGTGGGCCTTGCCAAAATATCTAAGTATATTTGGTCCTGATGAAATGGCTTCTCTGGCCTTATCAATTGAACAATTTCATTTTTGATGTGTCTCTCCGCATTTCCAAAATCCATTCTTCGGTCCAATGCTCTTGGTCTCTGAAGCATATGCTACCGGCATAACAGTCGGTGATCCCCATCTGTTCTATTGAATAGGGCTATAATGTTGTTGTTGTTGTGGTTGACATTGTTGTTGTTGTGGTGCTCTGTAAGGAGTCCTATATTGAATATTCTATCTTCTCGGTGTCAATAACATAGGTCGTCTGGGAATATCACGATGCCCAAAGGTCTATCTAGTTGGTGTCTGATGTTGTTGCGCTCTCGATGTTGTCTATCTAGACGGTATAAGAGGATTACTTCCCTGACCCCCACTTTTCAACTCTTCCTCAGCTATGAGGGCCTTCTGAACTGCATCATGCAACATATGAAGAATTAGGATCCTAACCTTTTCATGAATGTTGAAGATTGAATTTAAGGTCGAACATGAACTTTTTAACCTTTAACTTATATGTGTTCATATGTGGAACATACCTAAGTAGATCCATGAATTTTGCCTCATACACTAGCACCGTACGACTACCCTGTCGTAAGGTGTTGAAATCATTAAGGTGGCACTCAATGAACTCATATGAAAAATACCTCTCCTAGAATTATTCCTCGAACAATTCCCATGAAACATCTTCCACGATCATGTCTATTTGAGGTAGGAGTGTCTTCCACCAAAGTAGATCACTCCCTTTCAATTGAAATACCACCATGAATACTTTCATATTGGAGGTGCAATCACTAAGTGTGAAGCACATCACCATGTTCTCCAACAATGCCTTGGCGGATAATCCATCTGTGGCATCCTATAACTCAAGAAACTTCACCTTATCGATTTCTTTGTGTATACTAATACTACCATCTGGAGTGCATTGTGAACTATCATTGGGCATAGACGCTCTTCCCTCATCTCGATCCAGGCAGTTGATCAACACCTCTGACATCCTTTGGAAGGATCTCATCATACCTACAACATCTCCCATAAAAAAATTCTCCTGCTCAGTAGTCTTATCATCTCCTTGAGTGTTAGATCCCTCGGGCATGGATACTATAGGAGGTGTCACACCTCTTCCTCCAACACCATGACGTCTACTTCCCCTGTGTTCTCTAACCATGATTACCTGCATGGACAATTTCAAAATTAATTAGTGATACATCTTTAATCATTTAATTTTAACACAATGAAAGATGTAATGGTCCAATGTTGTAGGGTTGAATCCTCTCTAATACCACATGTAATGGCCCCTCATTTAAGACGCAAATGTAAGTGAGTACAATAGTGATTTTATTTTATTTTGAAACATAAGTAGGACAGTTGTTACACGAAAATAACATACTTCAATAATTACACAATCTATTCTCAACTATCTCACTATGAAGCAAGATTCAATACACATCCCTATTATTCATAGATATCTACATCATAAAGAGATGATCAAGATGTATACACGCCCAACCTACCTTGCAAGGTTAGGACCTCCAAGACACATAATCAACGCTCAAGTACAAGATTCATCCGATTGATTTTGAACATTTAAGGTCGTGGGAATCGCTACTATTCTGAGGAAAATGGAAGTATATACTCCCATAACTAACTATAACATAGACTCAAGACAAATTATATTGAAGTTACTTAATCATAATGCAATTAAATTCATTCAATGATTGTTTATACTAGTACAAAATTCATCAATCCATCAATCTAATTCACATCATAAGAAACTACTCAATTGTTTGGTTCCATTCCATTACAAAATCATTGCTATTGTCATAAAATGTCAGTGTAATAATCCACTTTCTAAACTAAACATATAACAATCCATTGTGGGTAACGATATCATTTATGTTTGTAACATCCCCTCTGTTACATCATATAAGTACTTGTGGAATAGTAAGGGATTTTTATTTTTTTTTGACAACCATAACACATCATTTGAACTAGTGAAACAAGATAGTGGCATACATCAACAATACTCATTATATTTCTTTCATTCCATTGCACTTCTATATTTAGATACCACTTAATGCATGAAGGATATATGGCTTCACATATAATAACATACAAGCTACCCACCCAACCTATCCTAGAAGGTTAGGACCTCCAATACACATAATCAATGCTCAAGTATAGGATTCATCCTAATTATCTTGACCATTTAAGGTCTCAAGATTGACAACTGATCTAAGGAACAAGGAAGTATCTAATTCCCATACCTTCAATCTATTCCATAAATCAAATAATTTTTAGCATTTTGGTCTACAATTTTTCTTCAAAATGACACAGATAATCTAGTGTCTTAGTCATCACCTCATAACACAATGTATACTATTTCAATAACTCATCATCTTACATATTTAATGAATAGGAATCAATCCAATAAAAATAGGAAATAAGCTTAATAAGTAACAAATATCTTCAACATGAAACCTAATAATATGATAGTTCTGTCTTACTCTAGTTTACTAGGAAAACTGAAAACCCTATAGAGTATATCCAAGTAAAAAACTACTGATCTATATCACAATTTAAATGAGGAAATCAACAACAGATAAAATCTTTCAGCACAATGTAGAAACCATAATCTTACTCTGTACTTTTGTGAAGCAATTGATACTATGAAGAAAAAAACTTGCAAAGGACTGGAAGTTTGTTCTAAGATAGAGTTAATAAGATTTTGTAAGGAACCTGAAATTCCTCTTCTGGTTGTCACAGTGACACACTTCCAAAGCCAACTTTAGAAGTGCGTGGAGAGGCTCCTTGAAATCCCAAGTTCAGAAGGAATATTCCTTGGAGTGCGCAGAGATCCTCTCAATTCAGGAAGAGGTATCTAACCTTAATAACTATGAAGCTCAGAAGAGATAGTGTGAACATACATAGAGGAGGCAAAAAGTATGCACTCAACAATTAGAATTCATAGCTCAGAAGGGATGCACTATTGATAGATAGAGATCATTTCAAAGGAAAATCTCAAGAGGGAAAGTATGTGCAGGGTTCAAAAGAGGAAAATAAAGTTTGAAATCCATTTGAAGGAAACCAATGTATGGGATTTTATCATGAGGAAATTAGAATCCCCATGACCATCCAATTAGACAAAATATGTGCAATTGTTAAAACCTGAAGACCTTTGGGCTTCGTCACTTTAACAAATCTAAGTTATTTATCTTATGAGATCCCTGAAGTCTGAAGTTAGGAAATGATCTGCACCGTAGATTAGTGATTTATTTCTAGACATTTGATCTGCACAAGTTCCACAATCTGGTGATATTGGGTTCATAATCGTAGAGAGTCAAGAAACCCTAATGCTCTAAAGTCTCGAAGTGAAGGACAGTCATGGATCCTGAGATCGATTGGGTGTCGTTAGATCTATGATCCTTCATTCTTTGACTGTTTGGTTAGTCGACACTTCAAAAACAATTCATACATGATTTTAAAGGTTAAGGAACTCTTGGAGTCCCAAAGATTGGAGTAAATCCTTACTGTCCAATGCTAGGTACACATGTCCATAGACCACGAGTATTCATAATTCAGCCAATCGAGAGGTAGTGAGTGAAAGTTGTTTTGATGAGAAAAGTCCCAATCTTTTGGAGTTCCAAATTTAATCCTGATCATTGTCGATGGTTAATCAAGGAATTTAAGATATGAGGGTTCGAACTTTGTTAGTTTAGATGTAACATGAGTTTTAGAAGAAAAAACCTTTCAAGCCCGGAGCTCTAAAGTTACTTCTAGCCATATATCAGATAAATGAAAAGGAATCGTTTATCTCTGAGTTAATTAGGATTCATCTCTCTAGCAAAGTTAAGAGGTAAAAGTTAAGGATTAAATAAACCTCAAAGTTCTGAACTTATGGAGTAAAGGAGATTTGTAGATCTAGTGAACAATTAAGGACCATTAGATTTTCAAGTATTACTCCTTTGGAGGTTCGACAATTTGACACTCCAAAGGAAATGGGTTGATGTTTACAAAAAGAGAAACTCCTAGATTTTTGAACTCTGGAGTGGATGACAACCGTTAATTTGAGGGAGAGTGTAAACCATCATATCTACAAGCTCTTTGGAGGTTTGGTGTAAGGTATATGTCCCCACAGAGCCTTATAAAACACAAGTTTAAAAAAAAAAAAGTAGATAAATGTTATTCTGTACAAATTAATCTTCAGCATTTAACCATAATTCATTCAGCAGAAATTAAGTTTAATAACATCATGAAAATAAATTACATAACCATCACATAACACAACATAATCACCAAAATACATACCTCTGTCTGATGCTAATTCTCCAAACTTTGTCTGTCCTTGCTACTGCTCTGCCCAACTCTGCCCAAACCCTGCCCAAAACTGAATCTTCCTCCCTACCAGCTAGGAACAAAGCATGTCCAACTCCCTAGCTCTAGGATTCCAGGAGGATTCTTGGCCCCCGAACCCAAAACTCCCAGCAACCTGGTGCACCCCTGTAACAGTCCACCCAAACTTCAAAACTAGAAAATCAGAAAATACCAACCAGGAAATACAGTCTCTAATATTCATAATGCTTCATCTTCCCCAAAATTTCATAACCCTTCTCCCGAATGGCTCTTCCCCCTCATATCCTCCCCCATTCACCACCTCCTACCTTCCTTTAATGCCACCCACCTTATCCCTCCATTCAATACCCTATCCCTCCATTCAATACCTTATCCCTCCATTCAATACCCTTTCCCTTCATACGTAAAGTTTTATAATGATAAATTCAAAGTTATTAAGCCTTTAATTTGTTATCCAAACATTAAATGTGTTAATTAATTAATCAACATATATTAAATAATAAATAAATATTTAATTAATTAATTAATATTATTAATAAATAATCATCATTTAACTAATACACATTAGGACAGTTAATTATTTAATTAATTATACTTGATAAAACTTAAGCAATCATTTAGCTAGGGTTGTTACATACACCCACCCTTCAGGAAACTTCGTCCCGAAGTTAAAGTATTTTATGATACAAGGGGAAAGAGCATGGTTCACACATTCATAACAAATAACCATCCTTATTAGTAAGTAAGCTAAGAAACTCATTCATACTAGTGTACATGTGCAAGAAATGCATGTGTAGCTAGTACATACAAGTATCGTTCATGTACTGATATCAATAACTATCATCTCTATAGTAATTTCCATATGCATCGAATCCATTCAACAAGACTATTCATTTTATAAAAGACAATAAACCAATCAAATGTTTGTGAAATCCTTTAATTACTATTATCTAGCTCAACAATGTTATTTAGACAATTGTAGTTTAGTTACATAATTATGAATATTCATATATATCCATTTTCTTTTCAGAAGGAAAACAATAAATTCCACCATAATACAAATCTCCATACACTCTCAACTATTTCTACTCATCCTTCCTCCCTAACTCAGTTCCATCTTCCATTCCTATCCTTCCTCTGTTGGACTATCTTGGAGCATCAACTATATCAACCTAACCCCAAATAGAACCCATAAGCATAAGTTTCACTACCTTGACCAAGCTTCCCCAATAGGCAACTGACAATCATCATCACATGTCTAGGGGAGTGTGAGCTAACATTGTCCTCCCATGACTTCAGGTTTTAGAGGATACACAGTGGGAAATGCCTCCACCCCTCTTAACAGGACTAGGGTCCACACCCTACAATGGAATATACAGTGGCACTATGTTGCTAGGAGTTTTGTCATCGTCTATTCAGTTTTAGGTAGTCTTACCACCTAAAATCTTGCATTGGTCCACATATCATAGCAATGCATCCAAACCAATATAATTTCACATACTAAGATTCATACCATATTGTTTCTCAGTCAGTGGTCATGAAATCCACTTCATGATCACTATCCCTTGGCCATTTCATAGCCCATAACCTGTAGTTTAGTCTATAATACAACTCATACATTTCTAGGAATTATCATCATGTAATTGCATACAACCATAATTTCAATTCGGTATCCACGTACCAACAATTTTAACATCAATTTTTTCAAGTTAGAAATAGATCTCATAATATCCCCTAATCCAATTGACAACACCACTTCATAAAATTATCATTTACAAAATAGATTTTATCATATCCAACATCATTCTAATAGCATTTAAACCTTCATAGGATTCTAATTCACACAATATGTCGCATCATATCCATCATCATCAATAACAATTAGATATTCATAGAATTTACATTCACATAGTAGATCGCATCATATCCATCATCATCAATAATATTTAAACATTCATAAAATTTACATTCTCACAATATATTGCATCATATCCATCATTATCCAAATACATTTAAACATTCATAAAATTTATATGTCTTAAAAGTTCAAGTGTATCATTTAATAGTTTCACTTGTGAATAGAAAATAAAAGTGTGTAGGCCTCAGGTAATCCTAGTTGTGTATGTCAAAAGGTGGTGTTACATACACCCAACCTTCGAGAAACATATTCTCTAGGTGGTCAAAAAAGTGAGGGATAGTCTGATCGTAGTGTCTCGACATCTTCCCAAGTAGTAGATCCTGGACTATACTTGTCCCACTGGACCTTAACTTGGTCTACCAGACGGTTCCTGAGTTGTCGAAATCTACGGTTCAATATGCGTAATGGTTCTACCATGAGATTTCCCATGTCCGATACCTGCAATTCCTTCCAATTTAGTTTATGTGATTCATCAGCAACATAATAACGTAGAACAAATACATGAAAAACATTATGAGTTTTATGCAGCTGTGGTGGCAGTATGAGAAGATAGGAAACGGGTCCAATTTTATCTTGGATTCTGAATGGTCCTATAAATAAAGGTGATAACTTTGTCCCCTTCCTGAACCATATGGTACTCTTATTAGGCCTAATACGAATGAAAACCTAGTCTCCCACTTTATAACTTCGGTCGATCCTGTGTGCATATGCATAACTTTTCTTCCTATCCTGCGCTTCCTTTTGTCTCTGCCTAATCTGAATCACCTATTCCTCCATATCTTGAATCAATTCTAACCCAACTATTACTCGAACTTCTAATCTATCCCAACTCAATGACATTCTGCATGGCCTTCCATACAAAGCTTCGTAGGGTGGCATTCCTATGGAGCTATGAAAACTATTATTGTAGGAAAACTCTACCAAAGGTAGGTACTTCTCCTAATGGGTTTGATTATCCATGACATACATCCTAAGCATGTCTTCCATGAATTGATTTACTCTCTTAGTTTTCCCATCTATTTTAGGATGATAAGTTGTGCTTAAATTCAACTGAGTCCCCAACGTTGACTGCAAACTTGTCCAAAACCTAGAAGTGAATCTGGAGTCCCTATCTGAAATGATGTTCTTAGGTATCTCATGCAAATGGATGACCTCACTTACAAATACACATGCCATATTAGTAACATCGTAAGTGTCTCTAACCAAAATAAAATGAGCACTCTTGGTTAACTTGTCAACTATCACAAGAATGGCATTGTGTCTATAAGATGTGAGCGACAACCCCACAACAAAATCCATAGAATTGAATTCCCACTTGGACATAGGAACATCATGTGGTTGTAGGAGGCCTATCAGGTGATGGTGGTCAGCTTTCACTTGTTGACACTCTAGGCATTTGATGATGAAATGGACTACATCGCGCTTCATGCTTACCTAGAAGAAAATCTTTCTCATGTTTGCATACATCTTCTTCACACCCATATGTGCACAATAAAGTTCTCTATGGGCTTCCTTCAGTATGATGCTTCGAATATCCCCATTTTCAAGGATGTACATTCTTCCCCGATATCTTAATAGTTTGTCTGCTTCCAGACTATATCCTTCATACTCTCAATCTAATTGCCTCCCTCTTTGGAGGTTTGAAGTAACCTTTAAATACCAACTGTCTCCTTGGAGTTGCATCAACACACGTTCCCTCAGACTGACTTTTAAGGGTACCAAGGAGAAGACATGTGGTCTCCTACTCAAGGCATCTACGACCACATTTTCCTTTCCCTTGATGTATGAAATACCAAAATCGTACTCACTCATAAACTCACTCCATCGCCTTTGCCTAACATTCAGATCCCTTTGAGTGAAGAGATGTTTTAAACTTTGATGGTCCGTTTTGAGCTCAAATTTTTGCCCCACAAGATAGTGCCTCCAAATTTTCAGAGCTAGCATTATAGCTGCCAACTCTAAATCATGAGTAGCGTAAAGATATTCGTGTTTCTTCAAATTTCTTAACACATAATCTATCACTCCTCCATCCTGCATTAGCACGACCCCCAACCCTTTTTTTGAGGCATCTGTGAAGACTGTGAAGTACTTTTCCATATCCAACACTCGTAGAATTGGCGTGTTAGTTAGTAACCTCTTAAGTTCGATGAATGAACTATCACATTCTTCTATCCATTCATACCTAACCCCCTTGCACTACAAAGTGGTTATGGGTTTCTCTATTTTATAGAATCCTTCCACAAATCTACGATAATAACCTGCTAGCCCCATGAAGCTCCTCACCTCATGGCCATTTTTCGCCACTGGCCACTCCATAATGGCCTTTACCTTTTCTAGGTCCACAAAGATTCCTTCACCGGAAATGATATGAACTAAATAATGGATCTCTCTCTGGAAGAAGGAGAACTTCGACAACTTCCCATACAATTTGTTCTTTCTAAGGTAGGATAACACCACTCGCAAGTGTTCTTCATGTTCTCTTTCATTCTTGGAATAGATGAGGATGTCATCTAGAAATACTTCTACAAAACAGTCTAAGTACTTACGGAATACGTTGTTCATGAGGCTCATGAATACTATTGGTGCATTGGTCAATCCTAAAGGTACTACGATGAAATCGTAATGTCCAAACTGGGTTCGAAAGGCAGTTTTAGGAATATCGCCTTCCTTAATCCTTAACTGGTGATACCTTGATCGCAAATCTATCTTTGAGAATACTGCTTCTCCTTTCATCTCATCGAAGAGGTCATCTATTCGCAACATTGGGTACCTATTTTTCACTATATCACGGTTCAATCCCCTGTAGTCTATACACAATCGTAAGGAACCATCCTTCTTCTTTAAAAAAATTAATGGTGCACCCCAAGGTGAGACATTGGGCCTTATTATCCCTAAGTCCAGTAACTCTTTCAACTTCATTTGCAACTCACAAAGTTCCATCTCTGTCATCCAGTACAAAGTCTTGAAAATTCGTTCTGCACCAAGTTTTAGCTCAATAGTAAAATCAAGCTCCCTCTCAGGAGGTAACCCTGGTAACTCGTTCAGGAAAACATCCTTAAATTCTAACAATATCGAGTACTGATCCAAGGAGGGTCCCTTCCTTTCATTCACTGCTTCCACTACATATAGTCGACACCCTTGCCTCAAGCATCTCTTAACCTTCATATTTGAGATAAAGAATAATGAAACCTTCCTCTGTACACCCTGGATCTCTATTGGTATTCCTTCATCATCGACACAAAGCACCCTTTTTGTGAAACAATCTACCAAAGCTCGATGAGATTATAACCAATCCATTCCAATGATTAGGCCATACACCCCGAGAGCAGTGACATATACCTTCAACCTAGTAGTACACACTCCCAGGTCTACTATACAATTATCTACACTAGGTCCTACCGCTTTTTTTTCCCCCGAGGCCATCTTGACTTGTTTAAAGTCATCGTGATCATCGGCTTCCAACCCACTCTTTTCTAATGCAGATGGTGAAATGAAACTATTTGTCACACCAAAATCAAATAAAATCTTTAGATTGATATGATTTAACATACCTGATGACTCCACCATCGTGGATTGATGTTCGACCTGGAAATTATTAACCACTGCATAAATCTGGTGGCTGCTACTTGCTCTTCCCATCAGGGCCTTTCCTTCTCTATGCACAAATCCTCATTGTAACTCTGGGCAGTCACGCTGGTAATGGGTTCCTCCACATCCCCAACAGGTAACATGAGATTGAACCAACACACTATTCTGTGACTATCTCTAAAATGAGTTCCTTCCCCTGGAACCCCTACCCCTACTAGTTGCTCACTAGGATGGCCTTGGACCTGCCTGCGTCATTGGTGATGAATGAAATGTTGCACTTTCTACCATTGAAATCCCTTTGCCTATTTTCCTTGGTGTGACTCTATTACCATATGGTGGTGGCCTTGAGCCCCCTCCCCTAGGAAATGTCCTAGGGGCCTTCCCCATGAATCCAGGATGATGAGAAAAGGTCAGTCTCATACCTCCGGTTAAGTTCATATGTTCCTCCACATGTGCATTTTCCATATCTTCCTCTATGGAAGATGGTTTCCACATCCGCACCATAGCCCTTATCTTAGGGTTTAACCCATAGACAAAGCGTTATGCCTATCATTGGTCATTATCCATATACAAAACATATTTGACCAATTCCATAAACCTAATATCATATTCTTTTACGGTTTTGTTTCCCTGTACTAAGGAATGAAATGCTCCTACCTATTGTTCCTCATTATAAGATGGCAGATATTTCCTTCAGAACCTCTCCTCGAAAAGTTCCCAAGATACGGTGTTCGGGGTAAGATGCAGTTGCCTTTCCAGGTTGCCCCACTAGTTCAAGGCGCTGTCTCTCAACTGAAAAATTGTTATCTTCTCCTTTGAGGTGGACGCATAGTCCCTTAATGCAAAACACCTTGTCATGCCTTCCAACCATGCCTCGGCATGTTCACTGGCACGACCCCCAACAAACTTTAGAAGTTTGATCTTCTATAGTTATCTAGTGATGTCTTCAGGTGGAGGTCCTCCCCTGGAATCCCTCAATGCTTCTGGATTACCCATTCCATATGGTGGGGATTCCACTTCGATCCCTGCTAGTTGATTCCCCTTTAATGTCTCATTTATGGCCTCCAAAGAGCGTAGTATGAGAGCTAGTTCAGGCGATGGTGGTGGTGGTGCTGGAGGTCCCTGCGAAAATTCCCCTCTACATCGATTTCATTGAGTCCTAACCATATTGTATGATTTAACCTGCATCAACCAAAGTTGTCAGGGTGAGTTCAAGGACATTTCACATTTGCGCAACTTAAACTAGAAAACAGGGTTAGGCATAAGTTTTTTTTTTTACTTATCTGTAAATAGATGTTACTCTCTTTAGGGGAGGTGGCTATGTTAGGGTTAAAGCATATAAGCTTGATGTCACTTCCTAAAAAAATATTGACTCCCTTGCCTGGTAGCTATGCTAGCTTTGCACCATACTCACCAATTCCTCTAGCTTACTTTCCTAGCGTGCATGAAACCCTGTCCTGCTTATCTTGGTCTAAGTCCATATACTTTGCGTTTACAACTAAATAAGGTGACTTCCAACCTAATGTTGATGAAATGAGCCTAAGTCTATCCTCCAATGCTTGACTCGTGGGCTTTCCTTGGCACCTTGTACATATGCATTGAATTGTGTGACTCGGTGGCTACAGGTGCGAGTCGTGAGGATTGTAGAGTGGCCTTCGGGCATTGGAGCTTAGTGCTTGTGCGTTGTGGTTATGTATTGTTTCTGGACTTGTGGTCATATGATGTAGTGAGCCTAAGGCTATGCATTGAATCTTGGTGCGTGTGCGCTGGGATTTCATTCTTAGCTCGTGGACTTGGAGATTGGGCCTCGAGCGCAATAATTTTAATTTTTCTTATTATGTTAATCACCTTAGTTTTAAACCTTAAAAACCTAAATTTAAATTATTCCCTTTGATTAACCACTTTTGATTAATCATATTAACTTATAATTAATTTAAAACACAAATTAAAATATGTTTAAACTTAGCCAGCTCATAAATTTTAATTAACTTATAATTAATTTAAAACACAAATTTAAATGTGTTTAAACTTAAATATGTTTAATTTACATAATTAACAAGTTTTTTTTTAAACTAATTTAAACAATTAAAATTTTAAATCTAATAATACTTTAATTTATCCATCTTTCTTTTAATTTTCTAATCTAAAATACTTTAAAAGAATAATTAAATAGTAAAAAAACTAAAATAATCAAATCAATAAATATATAAAAATAAACTAAAATAAAAATAAAAATAAAAATAAAAATAAAATTATTAATTAGGTGAGGGCACGCATGAAGTCCATGTGCCCGCCCTGCTTCCTCCAACGCCTTCCATACCTAAACCTAACCCTACACTCAATCTCATAACACTCTGCTCTTTTTCTGCCTCTCTCACTCTGCAAGTGTGGCAAGGGTTACGATAATGGTTGGAGGCTCCTCTCTCATGGATTGGCAAAGGCCTGTGGGCTGCAACTATGCCCTCACAATCTCCTCTTTCGTGGCTTGGCACATAGTCTCTGTACATGAGGTAGGTATACTGTTGTTGAATTTGGCGCTCAGCGCAACATTGAATCTTGACCTGTGTTGTATGTAGGTGTGCTAACCTATGCACTAGACTTTGTATTGCGTATTGAACAGTTGAGCAGATAATGGAGTCTCCTTGGTGGCTTGGTTTGGAGCTTTTGCATTGATTTGGTGTTGTGTATTGAATATTTGGTCATGAAATATGGCTTCTGGACTTGGTATATGTGTTTGGCGCTTGGTCATGGGCTTGGTTCCTGCGCCTCATCCCTGTGGCTTGGCACATGGTCTACGGATTGTTTGTTGTGGTTGTTCGTAGGGTGTTGGATTGTTTGTTGTGGTTGTTTGCTTGGGTGTTGGATTGTCTATTTTGGTTGTTTTCTTAGGTGCTAGATTGTTTGCGGGTGCACACTACCATGTGGGCACGTTGGCAGCCCAACCCTTATCTTGCCTGTGTGTGTTGGTGTGTTGTTGATGCTTGTGTCCTGCCTTATGAATTTGAGCTCATTGCTTGATACTTGGGTAATGGTTGTTGTAGGTAAACTCGATACCCTAAATCTCCAACAATAAGAATCTGCACTTTCCCGTATTGAGAAATTCCATTTTGATCCCTAACTTTGTCTCTATCTCATCCATGTCCCTGTTCCTGTCTCGCCGAAACATTGCTCAAAATGAGATAATCTTCACCAAATGTACTTACCTTAGCAGAGGTCACAGAATTAGGTCAGTTGCAAACCCTACAAATAGCTGGATAAGATGCAAATTCAAGCTAAAACCCAAATGGCCTTTCATAAGATCTCCAGAAGCATACTCATCGTTCATCTTTGCACTATATCTATTAACCAGATCCGATTTAAATTTCAGGATTACTGTCGTAGGACATCATTTGTAGTTCACGATGTATTGAAATTACCACAACATACAATACAAATCCTTAGAAAATGCACCCAGAAGCAAGATAAATTGGCATTGGTACTCTAAAACACCACTGAAAGAAAGGGGCTTCGACGGATATTCAACTATAGAATCAAAAGAATTTACCAGATTGGATTCATTTCTGCAAAGTGTAAATGGAACGCAAATTTTTGAAGGAAAAATCCATCGTTGTCTGGATTGAAGCACTGGGGTGATGGCATAGTGGGAAGACGTAAAAAGGTAGTCGGGTCGTGTGTTGCGAAAATATTGCTTCGTATTGTAGATGGATAAATGATTGAGCTAGCTCTATGCACATTTGATCTGGTTTGCCATTTCTATTCACTTTTGATAAATAAGTCTCTGTGTGTTGGATTAAAGATTGGCCTTCGGGAACAAAATTTTAGGCTTTAATTATTTTTTTTTTTCATTTTTTTTTTATTATATCTGTATATCTATATATAGATATAGATATATATAATTTTTTTTAATGTAAATACTTATATTATTTTTTTATTACGTGTAGTGCATGGGACACGGTCCCCTCCTCCTCGTGGTTTGGTGTGATGCTTGGTGCACAGTCTATGGCTTGCATATCGACATGTCATTGCTGAGATATGTCTTGTGTGATTGTAGATGTGTGGTTTGAGGACTGTAGATTATCCTTCGACCCAAAATTTTATGCTTTTATTTATTTATATTTTTCTTTTCCCTTACGTCTCGTCATTTGGCTATGTATTCTTTTATCTTTTTAAGTTTTTCTTAACCTAATATTCTTTATTCTCTGTCCTTCTTACTTCTTTCAGGAGGTCGGGACTTTTACAAGTGCATAGGTGACTTGAATAAGTGAATAGAGACTTGACATTATGAGGGATTCACACTTCTCATTCTTTTATTTTTAGGTTTTTCTTAAGGTTTCAAGGTTACTTGTCTCTTAGGATTCATCAAGGTTAAATGACTTGTATATTGGGGAATTTTCTTCCCTACTAGGGAACTCAACTCAGTTCCATTCTAATTATAGGCCATTGTAATTTTAAGCCATTTTTGTTGTAACAGAAAAGAGAATAATTTACCTCTACAGGGAATTATATTTCTGAGTTTTTATCCCAGCTTAGGAGACTCTTTCTAGTACATTAAATTGGATGAGATATACCACTCTTTTTTAAAACTTTACACTCTAGTTCTAGGTAGGACTTTAAGGCTCCAAATTGTGGACTATATCTATGATATCATGTGTAAGGTCTCTATCCCCACAGAGCCTTATAAAACACAAGTTAAAAAAAAAAATAGAGTAGATAAATGTTATTCTGTACAAATTAATCTTCAGCATTTAACCATAATTCATTCAACAGAAATTAAGTTTATTAGCATCATGAAAATAAATTACATAACCATCACATAACACAGAAAAATCACCAAAATACATACCATTGTCTGATGCTAATTCTCCAAAATTTGTCTGTCCTCGTTGTTGCTCTGCCCAACTCTACCCAAACCCTGCCCAAAACCGAATCTTCCTCACTGCTAGCTAGGAACAAAGCCTGTCTGACTCCCTAGCTCCAAGATTCCATGAGGATTCATAGCCCCCAAGCCCAAAACTCCTACCAACCTGGTGCACCCCTGTAAGAGTCCACCCAAACTTCCGAAAACCAGAAAATACCAACCAGGAAATACAGTCTCTAATCTCCCAAAATGATTCCTCTTCCCCAAAATTTAATAACCCCTCTCCCAAATGGCTTTGTCCCCTCATATCCTCCCCCATTCACCACCTCCTACCTTCCTTTAATTCCACCCACCTTATCCCTCCATTTAATACCCTATCCCTCCATTCAATACCTTATCTCTCCATTCAATGCCCTTTCCCTTCATATGTAAAGTTTTCTAATGATAAATTAAAAGTTATTAAGCCTTTAATTTGTTATCCAAATATTAAATGTATTAATTAATCAATTAATTAATTAATCAACATATATTAAACACTAATTAATTAATTAATTAATATTATTAATAAATAATCATCATTTAACTAATACACAATAGGACAGTGAATTATTTAATTAATTATACTTGATAAATCTTAAGAAATCATTTAGCTAGGGTTGTTACATTCGGTGATTTGGGTGGAATAATTTCAAGTTGTGCAAGTGGGGAAAACTCTGAAGTCTAGAGTTTCATAGTGTATCTCCATCGTAGAAACCATGGATGATTTTAGGGGCTAAATTTCACTCATTGGATAATTTTCCATGGTTTTTCGAAAAATGAGATTCACTATTTTAAAAATGACTCACCCAAATTTTATAGGATAAAATTATTTTACCTTAAAAATCGCCAAAATTTTATAAAAACTATATAAAATCCTTATATATTTGAATATTTTTTCAAAAATATTGCCAAACATTTATAGTTGGCATATGAAGGATTAGTAAGATTCGCCAAGGTTTCTACATTTTAAAACAAATTTCCATCCTTAAAATCATCCCTGGTAGAAACTCATGTAAGGAAAATCTTCCCCTGTCGTTATATTAGATTACTAAAATTTACAAAGGAAGTTGGGGTAGGGTTAACCTATGACTGTCGGTCAACTCAGCTCAAGACCAAAATCAGTCGATTACTACTTTGGGAGAAAAGGAGTGTTGAGTTTAAGAAACCTCCAGTGAATTAGAGTTCCTCAGTCCTGAATAACTCCCTTTTTTAATAGCATGAGGTTTTGGCTCCTGGTCACAAGCATAACCTTTTTTAGGAAAAGGGGCTAACACACTACAATTTAAAATAGGAATTCCAAAGACTTTAATAGGCCTTCCGCTGTCCCGAAATGTTTGGTTTTTAAAATACAAAACACAAATACTCGAGGTTATTATTAAATTGAGTTTATCAACAATTTCGACAAAATATCCACATATAAATTTGAATTAATTAAATTCACCAGAGAAATTCACAATGTAAATTCAGATCCAAATCCTTAGTTTACCAGCAAACTATTCACTGTTAAATTCCTAAAATAATCTCAACAAAATTCCAATCACACGAACTTCAATATGGATGAAGATACAAATTATAAGAGACAATAGATCATACAAAACATGAATTCAACTTTACAATGAGGATGTTGCCGGTCAATTTAGGGTTCAGAAAACATATGAAATTACAACAAAATTTTAAAATACAAACACTATAAATATTATTCGTTTGTAGCAACTGTAATTAAAGAATGTATCTCTAAACTAATTATCATTGACAACAAATGTAACCATTGGCATTTAGGCTTTCCAGTGATGCTACAGAGCCTCAACCAATCGATTATACTAATACATTCATAATATAAATTAATTAGGAATATAAAAAGAAATATCAGAACCAACGAATGTCGCATAATAAATATGGACTTCAAGTCTTTCGCTCCTTCATTTCCCTTTATTTCTATTCACAGAGACTTCACTGGTACCTCTCAACCAATTCTAGGTGTATTTTTCTTCCCCCTTAGCCCCTCAAGCTGCAAAGGGTCTAAGCAAAGAAAACATAACCCAATAGCTTCCAATCTTTCCTCGCAATAAATAGCTTCCACTCTTTTCAGAAGCCTAGAGTCCCAACTCTCATAGGTAAAACATAGTCAATCAAAAAAATTTCAGCATAACAATGTTCCCAAAAAGTTCGATCTTCTTCCTTTCTATGTCAATTGATTTATAGAAATATTCCTCATGACATTTGTCCCTCATGCATAATTCATGATTTTTTTTTATGATTCAGTTAAAGAATTATTCACCCACTACATGTGTCACATTCTCCCCATGTTGCACAAGTAATTTCTATTTTATTTTTATTTAAAAGAAACTTTTCCTCACATTTCCCCATGTGTTCCTACTTTTCCTCTTAATTGTCTCTTAGTTCCCCAATCCCTTAATTAATGAGTGTCTCCTAACTAGATTTTATTTATACTTGGATTAGGAGTCTTATTCTAGTTAGGCTAAGTTTGGTTGACTCACATTCTATTCTATGCACAACCCATTCTCCCAAGTTGTTATTTATTTCTGAATAAATATTCCTTTTTAATAATTTCATGCACACATGTCCATTTTATCAATTATTTAGGTTTTTACTTCCTAATTCCTAACATTTGATTTACTTCAAATCTTCAACTCATGTCACAATTCAATTAGTCCTTTATTTAATTTTAGACTCCAACATAGACTTCTGTTATGATTTAATAATTAATAATCTCCTATTTAATTAGTTTTTTTAATCCAACAAGGTCTAATCATTTGAATGTTTTCTAGGCCACCTATGTTTATTAACTCGGGTTTCAAGTGTGTGATGTTCCCTTCAAGACACTTGTTTATGATCCAAGGGTGCCACTCGTGTTGACTTGTTTTGGAATTATTTTCAACACCTTGGAGTCAAAACTCCATTTGGTCGACCTTGTGAGAGACTAAGTGCTTCTAAGGAATAAGGATTGTGCCTTATTGCGCACCCCTTAGAAATATTTGTTAGCGATTATATCGGTCTTCCCTCATGGCATTCTGGACCACCTAAAGTAGGTAATCATTAACCTATACTTATGGTGCAACATCCCACTTGTGCGCACACATGATTTGACTTATTCTTTGAGGACACTTCCGTGCAAGTGATCCAGTTCATTATATGGTTGTTTGTTTCACTTATGGATTATGGATTATGATGTTATGCTATTTGATATCCATGTATATACATGTGCTATTGATGAGTTCCTCCTAAGTGTGCAGGACACTTGATGGATTGAGGATATTGATGGTGTCAGTGGACCTCCTTAGACTTTGGATTGAGTGAGGGAGTGGACTATATATGCCTTGGGTATTTCTATTTATGCATATTTGACCTATGATCAGGTATATTATGATGTTCTTTATGGATCGTTGACATGTTTCCTTGATGGATATAGGCTAAAAATTGCTTGCTAATCTTACTCACATTAAAATTAAAGGGGCCATGCACAACAACAAGATATACTGAGGGAGAGTTGTGGAAGCATCCCTGCCACAACCTACTAGCACTCCCACCGTGGCTCGAATTGTAGGTTAACTATTACCTAGTTTGAGATTTCGACGATGTCGTGAGGGAAGACAGAGACAATTGCTCATAAAGATTCTAAGGGGCGTGCAATAAGGAAATTTCATTTTTCCTTAGAGGCCCTTAGTATCTCACAAGGTTTCTTGATGGAGTATTGACTCTAAGGGTTGGACAACGATCAAAATCAGTCAAAGGTGAGTGACACCCTTGGAGCATGTAGTGCATCTTGAAGGGAACATCACATAAATAAATCATGAATAAAGGCTAGTGGCACTGTTGGAGCACGTAGTGCGTCTTGAAGGGCACATCACAATTTTAATAAAGGTGAGTCAATGAACATAGGTACCTAGAAAAAAATATTTTTTTTTGACATGGTCATCCTTAAAATAAATGTTAAATGAGTAATTTTTTTTATTAACTATAAATTTCCCTTAAAATTTATAAGCCTAGGTCTAAATAGGGTAAGAAGACTAAAAACTAAATAACCAATTAATAAAAGGGGGATGAAGAAAAAGAAAGTTAAGAATTTAAAAGAAAAATATTTTACTTAAAGATTTAATTATTGATTATGTGAAAGACATGCTAAATTGAAGCATTCGACAAGAAGGGAAATGAATGTAAAAAGGAATGTGGAAATATAGAAATGAATCTAGTCTAGTATAACTAAAGAACTTTCCTAAATAAAACACAAATAAGTTTTAGAAAGGTGTCAGTCATTAAAAAGAAATAGAGGGAATAAAAGGACATCAAGGAGCATTTTTAGGAGCGCTTTTAGGATGGGTGAGAAATTTTGACATTAAATTAAATTAAATTAATGAATTTCTAGTGCAACTAAGGGATTAGGTGACAAGTGTACGGGGGAGAGTAGTTCCTAATTAAATTTTAATAAAATGAATTAAACCTACAATGGAAAGCAACCACTAAGAAGAAATATATAAAAGTAATGGCTGAGAGAGCAATGGATCACGACTGATATGCATAGAGTTATGTTGTCAAAATTTCTTTGACTAATTTTTATTGTGGGAGTTGGGATACCCAGCTCAAAAAGAGAGTCGTAGCTTAACCTTGCAAGGCAAGGAAGGATCCATATTTTTCTCTAGTGTTTTTTTGTGTGGCTCCTTTGTGGCTCAGTGAAATAAGGGGGAATAAGAATACCCCTAGCATGGCTGGGACATACCAGTGAGGTCTCAACGATTAACAAGTGGAGGCGAGGATAACCACATGTTTTAGTCAGAGGATGCCTACAACAACCTACCCTGACATCATCCTTAATGGTTATGATATTTAATTAGTCCATTCTCTGTTGGATAAATCTTAGACTGTAATGAATTTATTTCATTCATATCCTACGATGATAGATTTATGCCTTTATATATGTATGGATATAATTCTTGAAGAAAATTTTATTATGGAATGTTGTTGATATCCAATTTTCCCATATGTCATAAATGATTTTAAATTCAATTTAGATTTTTGTTGATTAGACTGTGCAGTAATTCTGAAGGGTCTGTGCAGCTAGTCATTGTATCTTGTGCTTGTTTTTTGGGTAGATTTTTAGCGTTTTTATATGATGAATTTGATGAAGTATTTTTCTTTTTTATTTTCCCCAATTCATTTTCTCCCTGGAGAACTCACAGGCTCTAAGTTCACCGATGCATTTCATTTTTATACTTCTCCCATCTTTTTAATTTCTCATTTTGTTTTATTCCAGGGATCACCTCATTGTTTTGTGTGTATTCTTTTCTGTGAAGCAAGGGGGAATTTATTTCCCTACTCATCCTCTGTGATTATTGTGTTTCTTATCTTCTATTTTGTTCTTTCAACCAATGATTTGGGGTGTCACTTCCAATTTTTAAAACCCTTTTATTTCTAAGCACAATTTTTCATTTTTAACTACCCGAGGAGTTCACTTCTATGAATAGAAAGAACACCCTTCATTGCTCTTTGTTTATTTTATACTTTACTAAACAAAAAATTTAATTTGATAGCCCAGCGAATTCACAACTAGGCGTAGTGAAACCACCCCTTAAATCTTAGCATTTATTGTTCTCTGTACCTTTCTAATTTCTCCCAATGAATAGCATTCGTAATCTATGCAGTTTTCTCAAGGATTTTCACATGTATCTCTATGCTTTTGTCTCTACTTTTGGTGTTTTTTTTCCCTGCGAGTTTGTCAAGGGTTACCCACATGATTGATTCTTACTCTATGTTGATGGAGGGGTGTGCCCATGCACCGTCCTTCCTTGCTCTGATTGTTATTTTCATTTTGTGTGTGATATTACTCTCAACAATATTTTGGTGGAGATCCTTTTGTTTTCCTTCTTGGTGATTATTCACACATCCACCCCGTTGACTTACTTTCTCCCAATGAATTCGATCCTCCCTTAAACAACATTTAATATCCTATATTCTCAGTTTTCCATCCTGAAACTACCCAGCATTCCCATGCTATGTGCAACGGATAGACCCTTCATTTATCTGCGATTTTTTTGGTCTCCTTTAACTCAACAAATTCATTTTATTTTGGTAGCGAATTCCTAACTATATACAGTGATTACCCATTAATTCTCTTCCCCTCATTACTTGCCCAACGAAATTCTGGTTGTTTTCCCTGCGATTCCGTGAAGGACTCAGGTTGCTTCCCTTCTCCTTCCTCGGTGTTATCCTCCCTTAGTTTCCAAGAGAATTTCTATCCCTTACTTAGTGGTTCTCCCCTTTTTCAATGTGTTTTTCCTTCTTTTGTTATCTATGTGAATTGCCACTTATTCACCCAACGGGATGGCTTTTAAGGTGAGCTTTGTGTGCATGGAACCTCCTTTTTCTTACTTGGCAAAATAAACGATTAAGCCTTCAACTTAGCCTTGTATTAGGGTAAGCGATTTTGATAGTTTAGTTTTTATCATTTTTTGTTCATGTCATATTATACAATTAAAATATTTATTGAACAATCTTCTTAAGGTGTATTTAATGCTCAACTCAATGTTTATTAAAGGTTCCATTAAAGGTTATTAAATTTTCCACATAATTTTTATTTAAGGATCAACTTCAAAGTTTATTGAAGGTGCAATTAAAGGTTATTTAAAGTTCAATTTGAATATTTGTATTGATTGCACTATGAAAATGTGTTGTTGTGTAATGGCTAAGTAATCAGTTCTCTAGCACCATTGTTTAATGTCAATACAGATGGATTGTGTGATTATTTTGTGTGCACCCTAATTTAATAGATAAATACCTTGTGACATTGATCATGCATCACCATTATTGCAACGTGCATGAGTAATCAAGATAAATCATTGATTTTGTTGTGATTAAATATTTGTATTGCTTGCGCATTGGAATAATGATGGACGTACAATGATTTAGCTTGATTGCTCGCATGCATTGCAATAATGGTGATGCATGATTAGTTTAGTCATAAAATCTACTTGTGCACCTTAACATTAAGCAGGCATGTGATTTCTTCGTCATTGTTCTTGGCACCTTGATCTAATGTTTGTGTCATGAACACATTGCTAATTGATCTTGAGTCATGAATTTATGTCAACTTATGATTGATTTGGTCAATAATTTTCTCTTGCACCTTTACCTAAGTTGACATGTGATTGTTCTCGAGCTTGTTTGCTCTTGCGCGTAAAAAAAATAAATTATGTCGATGAATGACTATTAGAAATTGGTATCACGTGCATCATTAATTAAATGTTTATGAATGATTTATAAGGATGATGGTTACCCTTGCACCGTGATTAATTGATGTTTAGGATTGATGGATTGATTAGATCAATGATCATAGATGCTCTTGATTTATCCAGTTCCTTGGATTGACTGTGTTAGTGGGATGTATACAACTTCTTGTTCCTCTAAAAAATCTCCAGACCTGAGAGCTTAAATGGTTAAAATCAATTGGAACCTGGGATTGAGCATTTCTTATGTGTATTAGAGGTCCTAACCTTGCAAGGTAGGTTGGGCAGATAGTATCTTATGTCATTATTATGGTTATCTTTATTATTTTTAAGTATCGTTATGTTATCTCATGTGTCCTGGTGTTATTTGATGATTATCCTCATGACATGACTTGAGAGATTTTGATTTGTACTTTTTATACTTCATTATTAATTGTATGAATGCAATGATTATGGGTTTCTCTTTATTTGTGTTAATGTATCAATATGTGTATAGTCATTCATGGTAATGATGTTTCGACTTTGTGTCCTCATTGATTGTTAATGTGTTAATGTTGTTTTGTTAATATTTGGGATGATGTATTGATGATGTTAATTTTAATTGTGATATATAATTTTCTAATGCAAGAAAAAAAAATTACCTTTCATTCTTTGAATTCTCATATGTAATAGAGGCTTGTTACATATGATTTTAGAGCGAGGTTCAACCCTACGACTAGGGTTCACTGAACCTTCCATTGTATAAACACTTGATTAATAATGTATCCCTAATTAAATTGAATTGTATTCATGCAGGTGACCATGTCTAGAGGACTCCATGGAGACAGACGACGTGGTGCTAGGGTAAGAGGAGCGATGCCTCTAGTAACATCCATGCCACAAGGGTCTAACCCTCAAGGAAAAGAAAAATTCATTGGACATGATCAAATAGCTATGGGGGATGTGGTTGGGTTGGTGAGGTCCTTTTAGAGGATGTTAGAGGCCTTAATTAGCCATATGAATAGAGATGAAGCCAAGGTGCCTGTACCCCATGAGGGTCCACAGTGTGCCCCATCCAGTACTTTTAGCATTCACTAAGAAATAGAGAAGGTCAAGTTCCCTAATTTCTTGTGTTCCATAAACGATGCATCCACTGAGGAATGGTTGGAGAACATGGCGATGTGCTTCGCACTTCACAACTATACCGCCAACATGAAATTACACTTTGCGATATTTCAGTTGAAGGGGAGTTATGTTCTATGGTGGAAGACACTCCTGCCACAACTGAACATGGTCATTGAAGACATGTCATGGGAGTTGTTCGAGAAGTGGTTCTCGGAGATGTATTTGTATGACAAATTCATTGAGCGCCAACTCAATGAATTCAACTCCTTACAAAAGGGAGGTTGTATGGTGCCTGAGTACGAGGCCTATTTCATGGAATTTCATAGGTATGATCCACATATGAAAACTGAGAAGCTTAAGGTAAACAATTTCATGTTTGGCATTAACATCAAAATTTGTGTGAAAGTGAGGACATTAATGCCTCAAAAATTGTATGATGTTTTCCAGAACGCCCTCATAGCTGAGGAAGAGCTGATCAACGAGGGTCAGAGCACGACTCCTTCCAGACTGATAAGATAGGAAACATCTGGTGCATAAAAACATCAAACACTAGTTAGACATTTATTAGGGTATCGAGGTGCTCCGAGAGGATCCACATGCACAACACCACAACAACCGACGCCTTAGTAGTGGATTGCCTACTAAGGACCATAGTACCAACAACAATGTTGTCTACAGTAGTAGTAATTTAGGCATGTTCAACAGAATAGACCAGGGTTCCAGGCTGGTGGGCCATTACCTTCTACTTCGGGGACAAGGATTATTGGACCGAAGATCGGATGTTGGACTTGTGGGTAGCCACATTACCAACATGATTTCCTAGTTGAGAGGGAAAGAGTAGTCGGGTCAGCCAGACACACTACAGTAGGAGATTTGGGAAGGGCCCACCGGATTTATGCAATGGTGAATAGCCTCCAAGACGATCACCTGTCTACTATTCTCGAGACTTAATGTACCATCGCTGACCAAACCTTTAGTATTTTGATAGATCGAGGTTGTAATGTACCTCAAAATTTACATAAAAAAAAAAATATTTGGGAACATTGAGTTGGTTTTGTATCCTTGAGGTCGTTCAATCACTTGTCTATCATAAGGAACATCCATATTACTATTTTTCGCTCCTCTGTCCTATTAACATAAGGTTGCTACTTATTTTTGGTAAAGTGTTGTATACGACAACATGTCCATAACTAAGGACCATTTATCTCATGGCAACTTAATACTATTCACTGCCTTATTTCTAAGCCACTCTAAGACCTGTAGTAGTAATTGCTTGGAGTCTCACTATCCTATATTGCGAGGTTAGTGGTGTCAGGTCTTTAGAAGTCCAAACCGATAAGTGTAAGTAAAATTATAAAATCTACCATGAGAAATTAACCCTATTTGGAAAACATAGGTATAGTGGATTAACTTTGACCACTAAAATTACACCTTGAATCTAAAGTTTGGAGAGGGTTAATATTTTGGAGGTTAAGGTTATGATCGTATGCACACCACTCGTTAGGTAATGACAAGGGTAACCACCTCGGTGTTCAATGAAAAGTAGTTGGATTTGACATGTAACGGTGTAGTGAGACATTCATCTGGTTGCCTCACCATCAATGCCCTTAGCTACTGATACAGGTGGAAGGAACTGTGCCTTGAAGGCATGTCTGCACATTTAAAGCACCTGGGAAATATGTCTACTCGACATAGAGCTCAACCAGTGTGCCCAAAGGAAATGTCAACACCTCCCCTATAGTCACAAGGTCTATCTACGAGCTCCTTATCCCCCTTTTCTCCATTCAGAGGTTACTCCTGTGCCCTTCACTCTCATTCGGCTTTTGGTTTGGGTGGAAGAGGATTCATCTTCTTAGGCCATTATGTTCGCACCCTGGTTAAGGTTTTGTCAAGGAGAGAAAACGTTGTGGACCAATTCCTTTGTTGGATCAAACATCATGGCCAGGATTTCACGATTCCAGTCCCTGTGCTAGGTGCGTGGAGATTCTTGGTGGCACTTCTCGATAGCAGTTCTGGGTGGTAAGTTTACATTTAGCTCTCCTTTTATTTACACTTTAAAAATCATTCTACCTTGTCTATGGGTCTGTGCACACCTCTATTCTTTGATAATATCCTTGTCTTACTTCCAGGGTACTGTGTTATAAAAGGAGTTGGGTTCTGTTTGGTAAGGTTTGGCTCCTATCCTAGTTTATCCCTGTTACTGCACCATACGTCTTGTCGGGACCGAGCCATTACTCATATAACAACGTCTGTTATGAAAGTCGAAAAATTACTCGGTTAAACTCTTGTTATTTTTCCTAGTCTCCAACGTTGGATAGTTCGTTAAACCCTTGTTATTATTTCCTAGTTCGGTTAAACCCTTGTTATTATCTCCTAGTCTCCTCCATTGGATAGTCCATTAAACCCTTGCTATTGTTTCCTGGTCTTCTTTGGTTGACTATAGTGTTAGCTGGTTGAACCGATTTAGAAGCGAAGCTTTTCCATTGGCCGAACGCGTTTAATCTCTTATGTTTAAGTTGAATATTCGAAGGTTTATATTTACCATGCATCGTTTTTATGCCTTTTATTCTTTCTGTTATTCATGTAATATCCCTTCAGATTATATACTGGTATCTATTATTTATGATGGACCCCTTGATGTGTGAGGGTACCCATCAGGGAGGCACGAACACCCCTTCCCCTTTCGGTCCGGGAAATGTAGCGCGATGGTAGAAGGCATAAATCATCTGCTTCAGTTAAGTATTCAACGGGCCCTCTTTCTAGTCATTTTCTATTATGTAACTTAAATATATTATCCTGTTTGGTTATGTTTTAATGCTTCTCATTAAATTCTGTGCAAGTGTGGGTATGCTGAAGCATGGGGATGCCCTCCTCGCTCTACCAAAGGTATTAGGGTTCCTACACAGTATCTAAGTTATTTTTCGAGATTCAAACCCCGCTGGTCCAGGCTCTGTTTCATCCTAAAGTATGAGAGGTTAATTCCAAGTTCATTGGTACTGGGTACGCTCTGAATTGTATAAAATGATTTTCGGTATACAGAACCATCTCACAGTGTGCACCTGGTTGGAATTTGATAACTAGACATTCGTTTGTTAAAAAGAATACAGTACTCATTATATCATGTGTATTAAATCTGTTGTGTATTTGGGATTCTGAAGTATTCTCCTCTATATAATTCAAGGATGGATTTGGTACTATAGATTCGAATTTCTATTCTGGATATCATAGTTATTTTTGTTTCCAGAATTAAATCTTATTATTGGATATATAAACCCTTTCCTAAACAAATCAGCCATGCATAGTGATTACACCTAAGGGTTTGATTCTTTCCCAGAAATAATATGGTCGAAGATTCCCAGATTTTGTTTATGCTCCAATTGAAGAATTAACTAGTTTCAGTTTTACACATCACAAGTTGTTTACCTTCTGTTTTCAATTATAATTGTTGAATAACCATTAACATTCTGCTTACCCATGAAAAAGATAGCTTTGTTATTAGTTTGGATTCACGCATCGTGTACCGTTTTCCTTCTGTGTTAATTATCATGGTCAAATAAGCTCTTAACGGACTGCTCACCAGTGAATTAGATAGATTCAATGCAGTTCTAGATCTACTCACCATGTACTATTTTATTTTGTTTCTTTTATCGCTTATTGTGTAAGTCCTTATAGATCTATACACAAGAAGGTTCGATGGTCATCATTATTCATTTAAAATTCTTGCTTTATTACCTTTTGTTTCTATTATCATTAATAAATAAGTCTCTACAGGACCACTTTAGGTTACATATCGTGCAATATTTTATCCTCTGTTCTCGATTCCTTATACTAATTAAAACCTCTATGGGTCCACTCACATGAACAAGAAACAACATAGTCATTATGACAAAACTTGTGGTTTAACTATGGGTAAAAATTTTCTTAACAGGGTCATCCCTTACTGTCGTATCTATTATGCATGTATATATCTATATAGCCTACCTATAAAGGGGTCCGAGGAGTCTTTTCTTTTCTTGGAATAAAATTTTCCTCTTATAAGGTTATCTATCCACTTAATGCTATAGGATTCTAGTGTGGAAAACTTACCTAGTGTCATTCCTCCTCTGTCGCAGAATGTCCATTACACTATATATCTATATATATCGATTCAATGACTATACTAGTTTATATGTCTGTCGATTTGTACTTCACTGTTGTAGAGTATACTTGTTGGATTTATGAATGGTATGCTTAAATGCAATGCCTCATTGTTTATTAGTAGCATCCATAGGAAAACTAAAAAAAGACAGTTTGTTATGGGATTTGTAACTATTACAGAATTTGTTTCACTATTAATACCTTCCAGAAATCTTAGTAATTACCTAGTATTATATCTAAATAAAAAAGTCTATTTCTAGCCAATCATTATGAAGTAAAAAGTTAGATCTTTCCCACAACATTCGACCAAAAAAAAAATCGTACATAGAAGTAAAATGGATTTCAATACATAATCATTTGACTAGAACAAGGTAGAGTTACATATTTGAACCAGATTTTATGGGAAGACGAAGGGAGTAGCCACATTCCTCCCAACCATAGAATAGGGAAGCCAATCTACTTGCTCGATTCACCCCTAGCCTGACCATGAATCCATGAGGGCGAATTGAAATCTCCTCTCCAACAATGTCCTTCAAATTTCAGTAGTATTCTCCTTGCCTCACACTCACACAGTAGTGTTCATAATAGCAAGAACAAAATTTCTTAGCCTTTCCCCAGCATACTTGGTAGCATCCTCCCTCCTCACGTATGCTCTTTTATTAGTTTGCCTAGGACTTTTTCCCTCTCTTGGGGAATTTTCGCAGCTTTCTAAATCCCTAATTTCCAGGGGCTTCTATTGGCCAAATCATTGATTTTCCACTTGTAACAATCATCCTAGAGTTAATTTCAATGTGTTCCCCACTCATGGAGTCATGGTCAGCTAAATTCAACATGGCTGCTCCATTTGTCCTCCTGCAATCAATATAAAATATTCTTTTCTTTCTTTTTTCATACAAGTGTCATAGTCAAGTAGCTAGTTAGGACAAATTAGATCTCTGCCCAATAGTCAAATCTTTTATTACAATTATAAAATTCGAAATTCAGAATTGCCATAAATGGCAAAAATTTTCCAATTTCAGAATTTACTAAAAACAGAAATAAATTTGTAGCACTTTTAGATTCTAAATTATTTTGTCCAATTTCTTTATTTTGGGGATGCCACATCTTTTCCCCCTTAAATAAAACACTGTCCTCAGTATGTGTTCCTTTCCTGGAACAATATTGGACGAGATTTCCTCAAATCTCCCTCCAATTCCCAAGTGGCCTCCTCAGGACTAAAGTGCTTCCATTGCACCTTTACCTGAGTGACGACTCTATTCTGAAGTGTTATTTCTCTCTAGTCCAGAATGCACAGGGGTTCCACCTGCACCAAGTTCCAATCAATCATATGAGTAGGGTCATGAATATACTTTTTCAGCAATGAAACATGAAATACATTATGAATTCTTAGATTAGTTGGAAGTGCAGGTTGGTATGCTACGAGTCTAACTCGAGATAGTATCTCGAAGGGCCCACAAAACCTGGGTGCCAACTTGGCACAATTCCCTAACTTCAATGAGCTTTTTCGAGATTTGACTTTTAAATAAACATGGTCTCCTGTTTGAAATTCCAAGTGTCTTCTTTTTTTATCTACATAGCTCTTTTGTCTATCCTGTGCTTCTTTCAAGTTCTGTTGTACCTTTTTAACCATGTTCTCCATTTCTTGGAGCATTTCAGGTCTGACCATGAGTTTGTGAGCCAGGTTATCCCAGCTAATTGGAGTCGTACATTTTCTGTTGTACAATATTTCAAAAGGGATTAACTTATCCGAAGTTTGATACCCATTGTTGTATGCAAATTCTACCAAGTGCAGATAGTCTTCCCACTTGTTCGATTTTGTCCCTACATACATGCAGAGCATATCCTCCATGATCTGGTTCCTCCTTTCGGTCTGTCCATACATTTGTGGATGATAACTTGTACTGAAATTCAATTTGGTATTGAGCCCTGTAAACAATTCCTTCCAAAAGGCGGATGTAAATTTTACGTCTCTATCTGAAATCACCATTTTTGGAATACCATGCAGTCTAAAGATTTCTTTCATGAATATTTCAGCAATATTTATAGCTTTGAAAGTAGACTTTATAGGACTAAAGTGTGTAGACTTACTGAGTTTATCAATAACAACCATGATAGAGTCATTTTGTTTCTGAGTTTTTGGCAAACCTGTTATGAAGTTGAGTAATATAGTCTCCCATTTCCATTCTGGTACTAGAAATGGCTGTAATAGGTCGGCTGGATGCTGGTGTTCAGCCTTAACCTGCTGACAATCTTGGCACCTTGCCAAGTATTCTGTTGTTTCACCTTTCATGTTAGGCATATAAAATAGTTTCCTCAGTGTTGCTATCGTCTTCTGGTAACCTGGGTGGCCAGAATACGGCTTTTTATGCACTTCATCCAATATTGTCAATTTTAACCCTACAGAATCTGGTATGTAAAGTTTGGTTTTAAACCATAAAAGTCCCTTCTCGTCGATGCTTAGATCTGAGTTCACAGTATTGTTCGGTATTTATATATTTATTTTAGTATAATTTTCGTCATCAACTCCTGCCATCCTTATTCTTCCTTCCAGATCACTTTCTTCCCTGCTATCATTCATCTCGAATAACCCATGGATTCTTCTACTTAAAGAGGTTGCTACCTTATTTTCCTTACCTTTGATATGTCTGATCTCGAAGTCAAATTCACTCAAGAAGGCTAACCACCTTGCTTGCCTTGCGTTGATATCTGGTTGGTTAAATAGATATTTTACCTTGTTATTGTCCGTTAATAATAGGAATCTCCTTCCCATTATGTAGTGTCACCACATCTTTAAGGCGTGTATTACTGCTGCTAATTCTAAGTCATGCGTGATGTAATTCCACTCGTGTTCCTTCAATTTCTGGGACTCATAGCAAATAGCGTGTCCTTCCTGGGTTAGGACACCACTTAGTCCTTCCTTACTTGCATCAACACATATAGTGAAGTCTTTATCTAGGTCTTCTACCTTCAATATGGGTGTCGTTGTCAATAACTCCTTTAGTTTATTGAAGTTGTCTTGACATTTATCTGACCAGTTAAACCTGGTTCCTTTCTTTTGTAATGATGTGATAGGGTAGGCTATCTTGGAAAACCCCTCTATAAACCGTCGGTAATATCCAGTGATTCCCACGACCAACTGTATATTCACTACATATTTAGGTATCGGCCATTCCCTAATGGCTTTTGTCTTTTCCAGATCCATGGAAATGCCCTCTATATGTCCAAGATATCGTATCTCTTTCTGGTAGAAGTCACACTTATCAAAATTAGCATACAGTTTGTGCTTCCTTAATGTTTGTAGCACTATTCTTAAGTGTTCCTCATGTTCCTCCTCCATCTTTGAATAGACTAGGATGTCATCAATGAATACTACCACGAACTTGTCCAAGTACTCACTAAAAATAATGTTCATTAGGCACATAAAATTGGATGGGGCATTAGTGAGTTTGAATGGTATGACTACAAACTCGTACTGTCTGTATCTTGTCTGAAATGTTGTTTTGTTTATGTCATTTTTTTTTATCCGAACTTGATGATAACCGGATCATAAATCAAGCTTTGAAAAGATCTTGGCTCCCCCCACTTGATCAAATAGGTCATTTATCCTTGGTAAGGGGTATTTATTCTTAATCATCATTTTGTTCAATTGTCTATAATCAATAAACAATCTTAGAGTACCATCCTTCTTTTTCACAAAGAGGACTGGTGCTCCCCAAGGTGAGACACTCGGTCTGATGTACTCTTTGTCCAACAATTCTTGTAATTGTATTTTTAATTCTGTTAGTTCGGGTAGACTCATCTAGTAAGGCTCATTTGAGATAGGGGCAGAACTGGGTAACAGGTCTATGGAAAAGTCTATTTTCATTCTAGGGGGTAATTCTGGTATCTCATCCATAAACATGTCTCTAAAATCGTGTAGGATAGAAAAGTCTTCCAACTTTGGCTTATCCTCCTTTTCTGCTAGATTCGTCACTTGGATGGCATAGACTTGGCATCCCTTTCTCATACATTTCTTTAGTTGCATTGCTGAAATTTGTCTGATTGATACTGGTTTTTGTATACCTTGTCCTGTCCTGGTAGTATCATAATCATTTTTATAGCTGAGCATCTTTGTATAACAATTTAATGTTGCTTTATGTCATTCAAACCAGTCCATCGCAATAATCATATCGTAGGATCCTAGTGGTAGGATGTTCAAATCGATCTTCACAATTTGACCATCTAAGCTGAACTCAAAATATGGAACGAACTCCACTACCTTTCTTTCAGTACCAGTTGCTAATTGTACAAGCCATGATTTCACGTGATTCAGTTTCTTAAGTTTGTTTGACTCGGCCACATTAGGTGTAATATAACTTAACGTAGCTCCAGGGTTGATTAAAATAGAAATTCGAGTGTCATTGATTTTACCTTTAATTTCTACCATCGAGAACTGGTGGTCATCTTGTCGTCCATCTATGACTGCATTTATCTGATGTAGGCTTTTTCCCACATCTCCCATTGTCGAGGCCTCCTGCAGATTATGAACAACAATTCTATTTGTTGAATTCAAATGCGGACAGTTCCTCCTTAGGTGAGGCTCTCTACATTCCCAAAACTTTAATGGCTCGCAGGGATGGTCTCCAAACTTCTTCATTCCCAGGTTTGTTGGTTTACCACTGCCTTGTGTATTCAGATGGTTGTAGTGAAAGTCCTTCCTAGGAAAACTTTTTTCTATGTTCCGATGAGGAGCTGGCTGGTACCCATTCTTCTGCTGGTTCATTCGCTCTTGTTTCTTATCTTTCCATGCTTTGGGAAAATCCACCCGCTATTTGTACTGATCGTAGAACATTCGATATTTCCTGAATATTTCGCTCAAGGATTTCGGGTTGTCAAATTCGATTCTATCCTTGTAGGACTGTGGTAGGTAGCTTAGAAAATGCTGAATTTTTACTTTATCCTCTCGGATGTATGATATGAACCTTAACGGTTCTAAAAATTTATTTATAAGGTCCTCCATTGTCATCTATCCAAGTCATAACTCATAGAACTCTTTTGTATTTCTTTCATAGTAACTTTCTGAAAGGTATTGTTTCTTGAAATACTTCTTTAAGTCAGACCATTCCAACTACTTTTCCTTTAGGCCCTTGGCCAATTTCAGGTCCTTCCACCAAATGCTAGCCTTCCCTTTCAGATTGTAGATGTCCATTCTAACCTTCATGTTGCTAAAATAGTTGTAGATATGGAAGTACTTTTCGATGTCCAACAACCATGCTTCAGCTTCCTCTCCTGTCTTGGATTCTCCATCAAATGTATCCGGTTTAATCTTTTTAAATTCTCCTTCGAGGTGGTCTACTTGTTTTCTTTTCCTGTCAGATTTAGTTCTTCTAACGAACTATATCCTTTTTTTGTTTCTGGCCCTAAGTTCTTCGAAGCCCTTTTGTTGACTTCTACCTTGTGATTATCATCTTTTGGTCTTTTATTGGTCACTATACTGCATAATAGGACCTCATTTATCTCTTGCTTCTCCTATTGCTCTTTTTCAATTTCTCATTGTCTGCTTTAAAAATCTGTAATTCAACAATTAGGTTCCTCATTGTTTCTAACACTTTCAGGGGTGAACTTCCCACACTGTTCTATCTTGGATCTCCAAGGGGTCCCTGCTGTGGGTTAATATAAGGTCACCACTTCTTTTTGGTAAAGTGTTGTATACGAAAACATGTCCATAACTAAGGAACATTTGTCTCATGGCAACTTAATACTATCCACTGTCTTATTTCTAAGCCACTCTAAGACCTGTAGTAGTAATTGCTTGGAGTCTCGCTATCCTATATTGCAAGGTTAGAGGTGTCAGGCCTTTAGAAGTCCAAACCGATAAGTGTAAGTACAATTATAAAATCTACCATGAGAAATTAACCCTATTCAAAAAACATAGTTATAGTGGATTAACTTTGACCACTAAAATTACACCTTGAATCTAAAGTGCGCAGAGGGTTAATCTTTTGGAGGTTAAGGTTATGATCATATGCACACCACTCGTTAGGTAACAGCAAGTCTAACCACCTTAGTGTTTAATGCAAATTAGTTGGATTCAATATGTAATGGTGTAGTGAGACATCCATCTAGTTGTCTCGCCATCAATGCCCTTAGCTACCGATACAGTTGGAAGGAACTGTGCCTTAAAGGCCTGTCTATACATTTAGAGAACCTGGGAAAAATGTCTACTCGACATAGAGCTCGACTGGCGTGCCCAAAGGAAACGTTGACACCTCGCCTATAGTCACATGGTCTATGTACGAGCTCCTTCTCCCCCTTTGCTCCATTCGAAGGTTACTCTCGTGCCCTTCACTCTCATTCGTCTTTCGGTTTGGGTGGAAGAAGATTCACCATCTTAGGCCATTTCATTCGCACCCTTGTTAAGGTTTTGTGAAGGAGAGAAAACGTCATGGACCAATTCCTTTGTTGGCTCAAACATCATGGCTAGGAGTTCACGATTTCATTCCCTATGCTAGGTGCGTGGAGATTCTTGGTGGCACTTCTCGATAGCAGTTATGGGTGGTAAGTTTACCTTTGGCTCTCCTTTTATTTATGCTTTAAAAGTCATTCTACCTTGTTTGTGGGTCTATGCACACCTCTGTTCTTTGATAATATCCTCGTCTTACTTCCAGGGCACTGTGTTAGAAAAGGAGTCGGGTTCTGTTTGGTAAGGGTTTGGAACCTATCCTAGTTTATCCCTGTTACTGCACCATACGTCTTGTCGGGACCAAGCCATTACTCGTATCACAATGTCTGTTATGAAAGTTGAGAAATTTCTTGGTTAAACCATTGTTATTTTTCCTGGTCTCCTCCATTGGATAGTCCATCAAACCCTTGTTATTGTTTCCTGGTTTGGTTAAACCCTTGTTATTATCTACTGGTCTCCTCCATTGGATAGTCTGTTAAACCCTTGTTATTATCTCCTGGTCTCCTCCGTTGGATAGTCCGTTAAACCCTTGTTATTGTTTCCTGGTATTTTGTGGTTGACTATAGTGTTAGTTGGTTGCATCGATTTAGAAGAGAAGCTTTTCCATTGGCCGAATGTGTTTAATCTCTTCTGTTTAAGTTGAATATTCGAAGGTTTATATTTACCATGCATCATTTTTACCCCTTTTATTCTTTCTATTATTCTTGTAATATCCCTTTGGATTATACACTAGTATCTAGTATTAATGATGGGCCCCTAGATGTGCGAGGGTACTGATCCGGGAGACACGAACACCCCTTCCTCTTTCAGTTTGAGTGATGTAGCGTGATGGAAGAAGGCATAAATCCTCTGCTTCAGTTAAGTATTCAACATGCCCCCTTTCTAGTCATTTTCTATTCTGTAACTTGAATATATTATCTTGTTTGGTTATGTTTTAATGCTTCTCATTAAATTATGTGCAGGTTCGGGCATTCCGAAGCATGGGGATGCCTTCCTTGCTCTATCAAAAGGTATTTGGGTTCCTACACAGTATCTAAGTTATTTTTCAAGATTCAAACTCTGCTGGTCCAGGCTCTAGGTTAATTCAAAGTTCTGTGGAACAGGGTACGCTCTGAATTGTATAAAATGATTTTCGGTATACTGAACCATCGCACAGTGTGCGCTTGGTTGGACTTTGATAACTAGATAGTTGTTTTTTAAAAATAATACAGTACTCATTATATCATGTCTATTAAATCTATTGTGGATTTTGGATTCTGAAGTATTCTCCTCTATATAATTCGAGGATGGATTTGGTACTAGAGATTCGAATTTCTATTATGGCTATCATAGTTATTTTTGTTTCCAGAATTGAATCTTATTATTGGATATATAAACCCTTTCCCAAACGAATCGTCCATGCATAGTGATTACACCTAAGGGTTTCATTCTTTCCCAGAAATAATATGGTTGAAGATTCCCAGATTTTGTTTATGTTCCAATTGAAGAATTAACTAGTTTCAGTTTTATGCATCACAAGTTATTTACCTTCTGTTTTCAATTATAATTGTTGAATAACCCTTAACAGTCTGCTTACCCATGAAAAAGATATCTTCGTTATTAGTTTAGATTCACGCAGCGTGTACCATTTTCCTTCTGTGTTAATTATCATGGTCAAATAAGATCTTAACGGACTGCTCACCAGTGAATTAGATAGCTTCAATGTAGCTCTGGATCTTCTCACTGTGTGCTATTTCCTTTTGTTTCTATTTTCACTTATTATGTAAGTCCTTATAGATCTATACACTAGAAGGTATGATGGTCATCATTATTCGTTTAAAATTCGTGCTTGATTACCTTCTGTTTCTATTATCGTTAATAAATAAGTCTCTACAGGACCGCTTTGGGTTACATATCGTGCAATATTGTATCCATGTTCTCGATTCTTTATATTGATTAAAACCTCTATGGGTCTGCTCACACGATCAAGAAACAACATAGTCATTATGACAAAACCTGTGGTTTAACTGTGGGTAAACATTTGCTTAATAGGGTCATCCCTTACTGTTGTATCTATTATGCATGTATATATCTATATAGCCTACCTATAAAGGGGTCCGAGGAGTCTTTTCTTTTCTTGGAATAAAATTTTCCTCTTATAAGGTTATCTATTCACTTAATGCTACAGGATTTTGGTGTGGACAACTTACCTAGTGTCATTCCTCCTCTGTCACAGAATGTCCATTACACTATATATCTATATATATCGATTCAATGACTATACTGGTTTATATGTCTGTCAATTTGTACTTCACGGTTGTAGAGTATACTTGTTGGATTTATGAATGGTATGCTTAAATGTAATGACTCATTGTTTATTAGTAGCATCCATAGGAAAACTAAAACAAGAAAGTTTGTTATGGGATTTGTAACTATTACAAAATCCGTTTCGTTGTTAATACCTTCCAGAAATCTTAGTAATTACCGAGTATTATATCTAAATAAAAGGTCTATTTCTAGCCAATCATTGTGAAGTAAAAAGTTAGATCTTTCCCACAACATTCGACCAGAAAAAAAATTGTACATAGAAGTAAAACGTATTTCAATACATAATCATTTGACTATAACAAGGTAGAGTTACATATCTGAACCAGATTTTATGGGAAGACGAAGCGAGCAGCCATGTTCCTCCCAACCATAGAATAGGGCAGCCAATCTGCTTACCCGATTCACCCCCTAGCCTGACCATGAATCCATGAGGGTGAATTGAAATCTCCTCTCCAACAATGTCCTTTGAATTTCAGCAGTATTCCCCTTGCCTCACACTCACACAATAGTGTTCTTAACAGCAAGAACAAAATTTCTTAGTCTTTCCCCAACACACTTGGCAGTGTCCTGCCTCATCACATATGCTCTTTTATTAGTTTTCCTAGGACTTTTTCCCTCTCTTGGGGAATTTTTGCATCTTTCTAAATCCCTAATTTTCAGGGGCTGCTATTGGCCAGATCACTGATTTGCCACTTGTAACAATCAGCCCAGATTTAATTTCAATGTGTTCCCCACTCATGGAGTTATGGTAAGCTAAATTCAACATGGTTGCTCCATTTGTCCTCGTGCAATCAATATAAAATATTATTTTCTTTCCTTTTTCATACAAGTGTCATAGTTAAGTAGCTAGTTGGGACAAATCAGATCTCTGCGCAATAGTCAAATCATTTATTACAATTATAAAATTCAAAATTCAGAATTGCCATAAATGGCAAAAAATTTCGAATTTCAGAATTTATTAAAAACGGAAATAAATTTCCAACACTTTTAGATTCTAAATTATTTTGTCCAATTTCTTTATTTTGGGGATGTCACAGAGGTTCTAGAGAGATATTTATTTATGGTGTAGTGCTAAAAATAAATAAGGTAAAGGAATTCAAAGAGGACGAGTTTAGCTACATGGAAATGGCTTCGAGAGCCAAGCAAAAGGTTGGAGGAAAGGTTACATACTATAGCCTTAACCTGGGATATTTTTTCATGAAGGCCAGCCTGTGTATCATGATCTTAGGATCTTGTTACATCGTGATCGATATGGATTGGTTGGCATTGCATGAGGCGATACTCAATTGTAAGAAGAAATGGTTGAGTTTGATTGATGATGGGGGATAGAGATGAGTGATTGTAGGAAGAAACCAGGGAGTTTCCCCACGGTTCATCTATTCCCTACCACTATGAAAGAGCATGTGCAAGGGATGCAAACTATATGAAATCCTTGTGTTGAACGAAAATGGTGTGGTAGAAGTTCTAGAAAACCTTATGTTAGTATGAGAGTTTGTTGATGTATTCCCAGAAAAGTTACCAGGTTTTCCACCCGAAAGGGAATTGGACTTTAGCATCGACTTAAAACCTGAAACTGAATCGATAGTTAGAATGCCTTATCATATGTTGACCCCTGAGTTACAGTAGTTGAAAAATCAACTGAAGGAGTTGTTGGATCTAGGAATTATACATCCAAGTGTGTCGCCTTGTGTTGCACCTGTTATTTTCATACAAAATAAGGATGGATCATGGAGACTCTTCATTGACTATCGTCAATGGATCAAGGAAAAAATCAAGAACCAATATTTGTTTCCAAGTAAAGATTATTTGTTTGATCAAATGAAGGGTGCGATAGTATTTTCAAAGATCGACTTGAGATTGGGATATCAACAGTTATGGATCAAGGAGGAAGACATTCTTAAGACTACATTCAAGACGACGTTTGGAGATTATGAGTTTACTATTTTACCATTTGGACTGACAAACTCCCTAGGGGTATTCATGAGCTTGATGAATGGGTTGTTTCATGGATACTTGGAAAAAAAAAATCAAGTATTCATTGACGATAACTTCATATATTCTCTAACGATGGAAGAACATGAAAAAAATTTGTGCCTAGTACAACAGTGATTGCGAGGGAACAAATTATATGGGAAACTATCCAAATTATTTTTTTATCGATCAAGGATTCATTACTTAGGGAATGTTATCTCCGGTGAAGGTATCGTTGTGGATCCAGCGAAGGTAGAATTTATTATGGAATGACCTACACCGACGAATGTATTAGAAGTATGTAGCTTCATGGGTTTAGCTGGATATTGTAGCTTCATGGGTTTATCTGGATATTATCAATGGTTCATCGAAGGTTTTTCAAATATAAAAAATCTAATTACAGAATTGCTGAAGAAAAAAAAGAGTTTTGTTTGGACCAATAAATGTGCAGAAGAATTTTGAAGGCTCAAGCAGCTATTGACGATAGCGTCAATACAAAAATTCCCTGACATGGATGAGGACTTCCTGGTATGCACAGATGCATCCAAGGAAGGCTTAGGTAGAGTCTTGATGAAAAATGGTCGAGTGATCAATTACATCTCAAGGAAGTAAAGAAAGCATGAGAATAACTATGCGATGAAAGATTTGGAGTTATTGTCCATTGTGTATGCCCTGAGAGTGTGGAGACATTACTTGATAAGACTAAAATTTGAACTAAAAATGGACCAATGTGATTTGCACCACATTTTTACACAAAGCGACTTGAATGCACAACAAAGGCATTGGTTAGAACTGATTAGCTAGTAGGATTTTGAGATTACCTACATAAAAGGAATAATGAGCAGAGTGAAAGATGCATTGATTCAAAGACCACCCATACCTTTAGTGGTACCTCTTCAAATGAACCTTCATGAAAATATTCTAACTGTATAGCGCAATGATGAATGGTATAACGAGGTTAATGAATTTATCGGACAAGACACCATGTTGGTACCAAAATTTAATGGATTTATTGTGGACAACGATGGATTAATGAGATATAATAATGAGATTTACGTACCACCTAATGATGATTTGAGAAGTTTTATCTTAAACGAAGCTTTTAGAGAAGTGTACATGGCTCATCCAAGAGTCATAAAGATGAGGGCAGACCTTAAAACCTTATTGTTCTGGAAAGGAATGAATGCGGACATAGTCAACTACGTGGCGAGATGTCTAGAATGTCAGCAAGTGAAGGATGAAAATAGACATACGACAATATTACTACAACCACACACTATTCTGGATTCGAAAAGGAGGCACGACTTGATTTGTGTGGTAGTAGACACTCTAACGAAGAGTGCACATTTTATCCTTGTGTGTACAAAGTATTAGGTGTTATACATAGCTAGAGTTTTTATCAATGAGATTGTGAGATTTCATGTTGTGCCTTAGAGGATCATATCCAGTTGAGGATCGATGTTTATAGGATGATTTTGGACTAGTTTCCAAGAGGACTTAGGAACCCAACTCAAATTTAGTACCATGTATCACCCAGAGATAGATGAGAAGAAAAAAATGAATGAACCAAATCTTGGAAGACATGTTGCGTATGTGCGTGATGGACCAACAAAAGCATTGGGAAGATTTCTTTCCACTGGTAGAGTTTGCATACAACAATAGCTATCAAAGAACCATTAAGATGATGCCATTTGACTTTCTTTACGAGAGACCATGTCAGACACATTTGAGTTGGGATCGACTTCAGGATAGGGTCTTGGTAGGCTCAGAAGCGATCCAAGAAATGGAAGAAAAAATGGAAATGATAAGACAAAGGATCAAAGAAGTGAAAGATAGATAGAAGTGTTATGTTGATGCACATCACGTTGACCATACTTATGAATTTTGTGATTGAGTATTCTTGCAGGTGAAACCACACAAGAGTTTGATCAAGTTTGGAAAGGGTGCTAAAATATTTTCTAGGTTTGGGGAAAGGAAGGGTGTTGTGGCCTATCGACTATCCTTTCCTAATTATTTGAGGCATATGCATGATGTTTTTCATGTATTTGTTTTGAGACATTATGTTAGTAATCCGACACATCTGATTGACATGAGTTACTTACAATTTTCATATGAGAGTGCACTCACAGTTTAGCCAATCCACATTCTATACCATCGCATTCAATAGCTACGATGTCGAACAGTCTACCAGGTCAAGGTCCACTAGGAAAATTACAGTGCACACTCGACTACCTAGAAGGATGCATATGATATCCTCCAGTAGTTTCCACTTTTGTTTGATAGTTAGACATTTAGAGCTTGTCAGATACCTTATTGTCTGCACTTATATACTATGAAACAAGAGGACAAAGTTTAAAACAAGAGGAGGTGTATGTAACATCTCGCTCATGTGCGCACATGATTTGCCTTATTCTTTGAGAACACTTGTGTGCAAGTGTTCTGATTCATTATATGATTGTCTATTTTGCTTATGGATTTTGATGATGAGATTATGGATTATAATGGTATGTTATTTGATATCCATGTATAGACATGTGATATTGATGGGTTTCTCATGAGTGTGCAAGAAAATTGATAGATTGAGGATGTCGATGGCATCAGTGGACCTCCTTGGACTCAAGATCGAGTCAGAGAGTGGACTGTACATGGTTTGGGTATTTATTTTTATGCATATGTGACCTATGATCAGGTATATTATGATGTTGTTTATGGATCATTGACATGTTTCATTGATGGATGCAGGATAACAATTTCTTGCTAATCAGAGTCACATTACGAGTAAATGGGCCATGCACAAAAACTAGATATATTGAGGGAGAAGTGTGGCTTCAGCCATTCCATGACCTACTAACACTCTCATCGTGGCTCGAATTGTAGGTTAACAAATACCTAGTTCAAGATATCCATGATGCTGTGAGGGAAGACTGAGACAGTCACTCACGAATATTCTAAGGGGCATGCAATAAGGCAGGTTCCTTATTCCTTAGAGGCCCTTAGTCTCTCACAATGTTGTCTAATGGAGTATTGACTCTAAGGGTTGGACAACTACCAAAATCAGTCAAAGATGAGTGGCACCCTTGGAGCACATAGTGTGTATTGAAGGGCACATCGCATAAATAAAACATGAATAAAGGTGAGTGGTACCCTTGGAGCACATAGTGCATCTTCAAGGGAACGTTGAGATTTTAATAAAGGTGAGTCAATGAACCTAGGTACCTAGAAAACAATATTTTGTTTTGACATGGTCATCCTTAAAATAAATGTTAAATGAGTAAAAAAAATTATTAATTATAAATTTCCCTTAAAAATTATAATCCTAGATGAAAATTAAGTCTATGTCTAAATAGGGTAAGAAGACTAAAAACTAAATAATCAATTAATAAAAGGGGGATGAAGAAAAGGCAAGTTAAGAATTTAAAAGAAAAATATTTTATCTAAAGATTTAATTACTGATTATGTGCAAGACATGTTAAATTGGAGCATTATACAAGAAGGGAAATGAAAGTAAACAGGAATGTGGAAATGTAAAAAGGAATCTAATCTAGGCTAGTCTAACTAAAGAACTTTCTTAAATAAAAGACAATTAAGTTTTAGAAAGGCGTGAGACATTAAAAGGAAATAGAGGGAATAAAGGGACAACAAGGAGCACTTTTAGGATGTGTGAGGGATTTTAACATTTTATTAAATTAAATAAATGAATTTCTGGTGCAACTAAGGGATCGGGTGATTCCTAATTAAATTTGAATAAAATGAACTAAACGTGCAATAGAAAGTAGTCACTAAGAAGAACTTTATAAAAGTAATGGTTGAGAGATGAATGGATCATGACTAGTATGTGTAAGGTTATGCTGCCATAATTTCTTTGACTTATTTTTCTTGTTTGATTTGGGATACCGAGCTCAAAAATAAAATGGCATCTCGACCTTGCGAGGCAAGCTTGGAGATAGACTTTTCTCCAGTTTTATGTGTGTGACCCCTTTTCATCTCGGGGGGCTAAGCAGGAAGAAGATTACCCCTAGTGTGGCAGGGAGGTACTGGTGAGGTCTCAACGATTAGCAAGTGGAGATAAGGATAAGCTCAAGATTCAGTATCTACCCGAGCATCGACATCCTTATTGGTTACGGTATTTGATTAGTCAATTCTCTGTTGGATAAATGTTAGATTGTAATGAATTTATTTCGTTCATCTCCGGAGATCATAGATTTCTTCCTTTATATGTGTATGCATATAATTCTTGAAGAAACTTTTATTATAGAATGGCGTTAAGATCCATTTTTCTCGTTCGTCATAATGATTTTAAATTCAATATAGATTTTCTTTGATTAGAATATGTAGTAATTCTGAAGGGTCTGTGCAACCAGTCATTATAGCTTGTGCTTGTTTTATGCAAATATTTTTAGCGTTTTTGTATGTTGAATTTGATGAATTATTTACCTTTTCGATTTTCCCCAATTCGTTTTCTCCCTGGCGAACCCACAGGCTATGAGTTCAACGATGCATTTTGTTCCTATACTTCTCCCATATTTTTAATTTCTCATTGCATTTTAATCCGAGGATCACCTCAATGTTCTTTGTACATGTTTTTCTGTCCAGCAAGGGTATTCTTTCTTTGGGCGTTTATTTCCCTCCTCAACCTTTATGGTTATTGTGTTTCTTCTCTACAATTTCGTGCTTCCAACCAGCGATTTGGTGTGTCACTTCTAGTTGTCTAAACCGTTTTATTTCTCAGTACAATTTTTCATTTTTAACTGCCCGACGAGCTCGCTTCTATGAACAACAAGAACATCCTTCATTGCTCTATGTTTAATGTATACTCTACTCAGCGAAAATTTGTGTTTTATAGCCTAACGAATTCATTGCTAGGTGTAGGGAAACCACCCTTTAAAGCTCAACATTTATTGTTCTCTGCGCGTTTTTAATTTCTCCCAGCGAATAACATTTGTAATATATGCAGTTTGTTCCACGATTTGTACAGGTATGTGTTCATTTTTGTCTTTTCTTTTGGTGTTTTTTTTCCCTGTGAGTTTGGCGGAATTTACCCACATGATTGAGTCTTACTCTGCGTTGATGTAGGGACATGGATCTGTACCCTCTTCCCTTGCTCTGATTGTTATTTTTTTTGTGTGTGTGATATTACTCTCAACAATCTTTTGGTGGAGATCCTTGAGTTTTCCATTTGGGTGATTATTCACACATCCACCTTCGTTGACTTACTTTAGCCCAATGAATTCCGGCCTCCCTTAAACAACATTTTGATATCCTAGATTCTCAATGTTCCGCCCAACGTTCCCATGTTATGTGCAACAGATAGACCCTTCATTTCTCTGCGAATTTTTTTGGTCTCCTTTAACTCAACAAATTCGTTTTAATTTTCTAGTGAATTTCTCGATATATACAGCGATTACCCATTAATTCTTTGTGCCTCATTACTTGCCCAACGAAATTATGGGTTTTTTCCCTATGCTTCCATGAAGGACTCGGCTTGCTTCCCTTCTCCTTCCTCGGCGTTATCCTCCCTTATTGTCCCAGCGAAGTTCTATCCCTTACTGCAGAGTTCTCCCCTTTTTCAATTTGTTTTTACTTTTTTTTTATCTCTCGGAATTTCCACTTATTCACCCTCCTTTTACTTAGCTAGTCAACTCAAGGATTAAGCCTTCAACTTAGCCTTGTATCAAGGTAAGGGATTCTTATAGTTTAGTTTTTATCAGTTTTTGTTTATGTCATTTTATATAATTAAAATGTTTATTGAACGATCCACTTAAGGTTTATTTAATGCTCAAACCAATGTTTATTAAAGGTTCCATTAAATGTTATTAAATGTTCCACCTAATGTTTATTTAAGGTTCAACCTGAAATTTTATTAAAGGTGAAATTAAAGGTTATTTAAAAGTTCAATTTAAATATTTGTATTGCTTGCACGATGAAAATGAGTTGATGTGTAATGGATAAGTAAAGGGTTCTCTGGCGCCATTGTTTAATGTTGATAAAGATGGATTGTGTGATTATTTTGTCTGCCCTAATTTAATAAATAAAAAATTTGTGTTATTGATTTTGGTGGGATTAAATATTTGTATTTCTTGCACATTGGAATAATGATTGATGTACAATGATTGATCTTGATTGCTCGCGCTCATTGCGATAATGGTGATGCATGATTAGTTTAGTCTTAAAATCTACTTGCACTACTTAAAATTAACCAAACATGTGATTTCTTCGTCATTATTCTTGGCACCTTGATCTAATGTTTGTGTGATGAACCCGTTGCTAATTGATCTTGCGCCATGAATTTATGCTAACTTATGACTAATTTGGTAACTAGTTTTCTTTTGCGCCTTTACTTCAATTGCCATGTGATTGTTCTCGAGCTTCTTTACTCTCATGCATAACAAATATCTTTTTATGTTGATGAATAACTGTTGGAAATTGGGATCATGCGTGTCATGAATTAAATGATTATGTATAATTTATAAGGATGATCATTACCCTTGCACCATGATTAATTCATGTTTAGGATTGATGGATTGATGAGATAGATGATCGTAGACGTTGTTGATTTATCTAGTTTATTTGATTGATTGTGTTAGTGGGATGTAGACACCTCCTTTTTCCTCAAAACAATCACGAGCCCCGAGACATTAAATGGTTAAAATCAATTGGAACTTGGGATTGAGCATTTCTTATGTGTCCTGGAGGTCCTAACCTTGCAGGTTAGGTTGGGCGGGTAGTATCTTATGTAATTATTATGGTTATCTTTATCATCCTTAAGTATCTTTATGTTATCTCATGTGTCCTCATATTATATTATGATTATACTAATGAGATGAGGATCAATTTTGATTCGCATTGTTTATGTATCATTATTAATTGTATGAATGCATTGATTATGGAATACTTTTTATTTGTGTTAATGCACCAATATGTGTATTTTTATTCATGGTGATGATGTGTCGGCTTTGCGTTGTGATTGATTGTTATTGTGTTAATGTTGTTTCGTTAATATTTGGGATGATGTATTGATGATATTACCTGTAATTGTGATATATAATTTCCTAATGCAAAAACAAAATACCTTTCATGCTTCAAATTTTCTCATACGTAATGGAGGGTTGTTACATATGGCCATGACGAGAGTGCTAATAGGCTGTGACAGGGAACCTCTCCCTCAATATCTGGTTTTTTTGTGAAAGGTCCATTTATTCATGTGAGTCGGATTAGTAAGCATCGTCAAGTGTGCATCAACACAAAAACAATGTCAAAAATTCATTATACATAAATCATACAAAAATCCATCATACATCATATGTGCATAATAATGAAATACTCAAACAATACAATCCATTGTCAAAAGCACCCCTCAACATATATGTACATAAATATAATCAATTAGCTATAACACCTCAACATCATCATATATAACCCATAATATGAATGAAATGACAGTATTTCATACCCAAATCACTTGCAAACAAGTGTCCTCTAAAAATAAGTCAATAATAATATACTCACTAAAAAGGGATGTTGCAATATTGAACCAGTACATGTCAATCATTCTTTTTACAATAAGTAAAACTTAAAGATTAATTGACATCATACCTTATCAAGGAAGAATAATAAAAGTCTAAATTAATGTATTAGTAGTTTAAATTTCCTCAATTTTTAATTCATAAATAAATAATAATACTCCAACTTTCTTACTTTATTTATTTTATCCTAATATGTTTCATCAAAGTTCAGTGCACCAGATAATCAATAAGAGAAGTCAACTAAAAGAACTAGTTCAACATAATATTTCATCTCTCTCTATATATATAATATTTCATCTCTCTCTCTATATATATATATATTCTAACAAAAACCTTGTGTTGGACTATTAATCCTAATAGCTATTATTTTGGTTAAATACTTAATTATTAATCTACTTTAATTTTTCGTACCCCAACCGTAATTATACATGCTATAACAATGTAGAATCGTTCTTTTCTTTGAATATCAATATACTCTATTGACTTTAGTCTCAAACTTAATTCATAGTCTAAGTTCTAAATTTAATCGTTCAGTAGGGGGTAAATTAATCTGAAGTCGAGTTTCAAATGGTACTATTAGAGTGGTCGGTAGTGATGAGGAAGTCAAACCCTATCAGCAATTTTATTTAACAACGCCATATTTTATATATCACAAAAGATAACAATCCAAGAAGGATCAGTTACCAAGTAGAGCGTTAGGTTTACATACAAATTTAAGTTCAACGCATCGTTAAATGATCTCAACAGTTTTGTTACATCAACCATAACTAAGCGCACCTTACACACACCTTAATAAAAATTAAAATTTTAAATATATATATATATAATTTCAATTTGTATTCAATGCGTAAACGATTTATGCATCAATCATATTGACAACTCAAATTAGAATTGCAACTTATTACTACAACGTCTCTATACTAGTTTTAATTTCCCGAATCTGCAAACAAAATTACGGTGATCACAACGAAACTCAAATCCGAATTAGCAATAAAATTTTACAGCGACCAAGAGAAATTTCAAATTTTGGGACAACAATTTAATTTGGAGCAACCCTACAATTTATAAATTACACAGTTGCAAATTAATTTGCAGCATCCATAAAAATTCCAGTTTCGAATTTTGCAAATTCATTCTACAACGACCATAACAAACCCCAAATTCGAATTGCACAAAAATTGTCAACGACTCGTCAAATTTTTATCTTCAGAATGAAAACTAATTAAGCATCAATCTTAATGAACATCAATTAGAGGATTTGAAAATTATTTTACAATACCACACGAAACTCTAAATTCTGAGACCCACATAAGTTTTAAAAAACCGGAGAAATTCCAATTTTTCAAATTGTAAACTAGTTTTAAGGTGACCAACAAATTCAAAATCAGGATCTTCGAAATGATTTGGAAGCGACCCTAAAATATTAGTTCCATAATGCAAATAAAATTGTAGTTATCCAGCGAACTTGGCAACAACCTTACAAATCTAGTTCTGACACGCAAACTAATTCAAAAACGATTATAATGAGAATCAAAATTGTGGATGGACAAATAGATTTTGACGAAAGGAAGTTCTAAAATTCGTATTACAAATGATCGACAGTAAACAAACTAGCACAGCCGCTAAATCGCTGTGGTAAACGCTGAAAAGCTTAAAGCTGGTAAAATAAAACGAAAAATATGAAATGATGGATTGTAGCCAGCAAAAACAATACCAGCCCCACCCCAACCAGTCCCAAGGAACTCAGACATGCATCCAGAGCCACTGTGTCCACATTTATCATAGCATCAGAAACTGTTCAAATAAATTCATTTATTAGGAAAAACCCCAACCAGTACCGACGAGCTCATACATGCATCAAGAGCCACCGTATATGCATTTATCATAGCATCCGAAACCATTCAAATAAATTCATTCAAAAGGAAAAAAATAAAAATGCCTTACACAGTAGAACTTAGGCGAATAGATAACTGGGAACTGGAAAAAAAAATGTTCTAACCCTAAACTGTCTAAATTTATAGGTCTAAATTTTAACCCTAAACATTTTATAGGTCTAAATTTTAATGTTATGAATTTTTTTTAATATTAATTGTCATTTTTTATCTTTCCTATCGGCGTATATAACCAGCAACAATGAAACGAATATGGCTATAGAAATAGAAGGTATATTAAAAGATAAATAGAACTGGCTACCACAATAGAAGGTATATGGCTATAAAAATAAATATAAGCCAGTTTAGGGTTAAAAGGCTTTCGGCGTTCATTGTTTTTTCATCGGCTTATATAACCAGCAACAATGAAACGAATATGGCTATAAAAATAGAAGGTATATTAAAAGATAAATAGAACTGGCTACCACAATAGAAGGTATATGGCTATAAAAATAAATATAAGCCAGTTTAGGGTTAAAAAGCTTTTGGCGTTCATTGTTTTTTCAGTTTAGGATTAAAACATTTTTTTCCTATATAGCCGTTTGTAAAATATTAATATAGTCGTTTGTAAAATATTGTTTTTGATTGGTGACCACTGCAAATTCTTTGATTGGTGACCGCTGCAAATTCGTGGCTAGTGAACGCAGAAGGGTTTCAACTGATACAATTCCCAACGCAAATAAAATTAAGTTTCGGTTCATAAAATTCTCAACACAAATACAAATTCCTAATTTACACAAGGCTCATGAAAATCCCTGGTTCAGTAGATTATCAACCCCGAACGAACGAAGGAATTCACATTACTATAGCCATCCTTAATTAAACCTTAACAGCCTTTGCGAGGTAACGCCTTGATTCAAATTCAATAAACGCATAAGCATTGGCTCCCTCTTCCAAATATTTCCAGCACGAGAGCAGCGACTTTATAAGCATTAATATATTATTCCCGGCAGCAAATTTACTGCTTGAAATTTAAAAACGAAAACAACAAACAATTCTCGAGTAGCATTAATATATTATTCCCGGCAGCAAATTTACTGCTTGAAATTTAAAAACGAAAACAACAAACAATTCTCGAGTACCGTTTATGATAGATGTAAAAAGAAAACAACCAGCATCTCTTGACTACAGTTTCCCATATATGTCAAAAGAACAGGAAAATAAAAAGAAAGAAATAAAGAAAAGGAAGAGAATGAACACCTCGATGACCACTCGAATTTTGCCCCGCGGAATCCCTGGTTCAGGATAGATTTATAACAGCCCATGGTTCCACCTCCTGCACTGCTCTGCGATGTAATGGGTTGCGTGGAGCTTCAAATTCCAATCCGATACTTTCAGTGAATCGATAGATGGCAGGCTTTTGTTATGGTCGCGCGATTCTGCTAATTGTTATGGGTTTCTCTGCTATGCGGGGCTGACCTCAAAATCAAATGCTTAGAATATTTTGATCCATCATATAAAAATTAACGCCCGCGAACCAAATCGATCAACAGAATGTCATAAGGGCGACGCATTAAGCAAGGCGTTCGGTCGCCAAGGCTGTTAAGGTTTACAAACGAATAAGACGAACCAAATCTATCAACACAATGTCATGAGGGCAACGCATTAAGCAAGGCGTTCAGTCGCAAATGCTGTTAAGGTTTACCAACGGAGAAAATGAAAGGGTTGCAATTATGGCGGTCTGTTGTAGGTGTATGGTAGATATAGTAAATGTGACATAAATGTGTAAATGTAGAGAAAAAGTTAACATTGAAGTAAATTTATAATTTCAAGTAAGTTTGTTAATCATTTGAACTTGGCAATTATATGGTGTTACAGTAATTTCTTAATGTGATTAGGTAAATGTTAAAAAGTAAACACTTTAATAGATGCATTCAAAAATACAAGGAAGTTATGAAGAGTAAATCACATTCATTGATTTGGGAGGACAACTAAGAATATGCCAGCATCTTCAATTGTTAACCATCAGATTAGAATTTTAGATTAAAAGGTGATTAATTGTGCCCATCTCCAATAGCTATATAGGCCTTCATAATAATTTTAGAAATTCAATAGTTATGAGATAATTATATAGCAATTTAACAAAACTCGTTTCAAAATCTTCAAATTATATCTTAATGCGACCCTAGCGGTTTCAAATTCGAAATACAAAATAATTGATTGCTACTATAAGATTTCTAATTTAACTTGTTTGAAAAATCTTTTACAGTGATTATTTGTAGTTCTAAATTCAGATTGTAATAAATTTTCCAATGGCCATACAAATTTTAAAAATCCTAGATTGGTAAATGATATTACAAGACCCAACAAAATTCTTCTTTTAATGATATTACAAGACCATATGAACTTCTAATTCTGGAATTGTAATTAAGTTTTACAAGTCCATACAAAATTCTATTTGTATTTGCACATATATTTTATAACGACTCAATGGAATTCAACATTTTGAATTGAAATAATTTTACGGCGTTCGACATATATAGTTTTTCAGAGGTGCAAATTCTTATGAAATGATTAAAATAAAAATCACTTTTCGAAAAGGCTTTTAATAAAATTACAACGACTAGCAATTTTTAGAATCCGGATTTACAAATAATTGACAACAAAGAAATAAAAATATCACGAATTTAGGGTATGTAAATTTAATTTCCAGTGAGCAAAGTAATTTTGAATTCTGCTCTTAACAACTTGCAAAATTTATTTCCAGAGTTACAAAATGGATCTAAAGTGATTTAAAAATTTATATGAAACAAGATTACTCTTATTACATTAAAATTTCAGAATAAAAAATATCGGGCACTAATGATTTCCGAGAATTGAGGGTGTCCTTCAACAGCTTGCGCTCCCTGTTATCCTTGCCTCCCTGTTATCCTTGCTGGCTAATCACAGAGTCTTCACCAGTACATTCTAGTCAATGCTAGCGGTACTCTTATTCCCCCTTATCCCTCGAGCCGCAAAGGGGCCACACACAAGAACCAAAAACCAATATCTTTAAAGATTGTCTCGCAAGGAAGACCTTCCACTCTTTCTCATGCTTGGAATCCAAACTCTCATAAGTAAAACACAGTCAAACCAATTTTGGTAGGATATAGTTAATACTATCAAAGGTGGGATCCATTTCCCTTCTACACCATTTTTTTTTATAGAAATTTACCCATTGACAAATAATTAACTTTTTTAATTTATTTAATTATAATTATTCACCCACACAGTTGTCACACTCTCCCAAAGTTGCACAAGTAATTATCATTTTTATTTTATTTAAAAAGACAATTTCCCTCACATTCCCCAATGTCTTCCTATTTTCACTCTTAGTTGTCCATGTGTTCCATAAATCAAATTCTATTTAATGAGTGTCGCATACTTAGATCTTAGTTAAAGTTGAATTATCTTCTTCTTGTTAAACTTGGTGGTAGTTTGAATCAAGATATTATTCTATGTGTAGGCTTATTCTCTCATATTATTATTTCTTTCTATTTTAAAATCTCTTTTATTAATTTCATGCACACATGTGCATTTTATCCAACGTTTAGATTTTTATTCACCTTTTTCCTAGGGTTTGATTTTACCTCAATTCTTTTAATTTATTTAATATTTTTAATTAGTCTTTTAATTAAAATTAGACTTAGACTTAGTCTTAGAATTAGGCTTATACATAGTCTTAGACTTAATCTTTGACTCTTCATATGATTCTAGGTTTATAATTTAGTAACTAAATAATTATTTTATTCTAACAAGGTCTAAACATTTCAATGTTTTCTAGGACACCTATAATTATTGACTCATGTTTTAATTACGTGGCGTTCCCTTCAAGTTGAACTTGAGTGCTTCAAGGGTGTCACTCTCATATGACTAGTTTTGGAAGTTTCACCGACCCTTGGAGTCAAAAATCCACTCGGTTGACCTTGTGATAGAATAAGGGGTTCTAAGGAATAAGGATTCAACCTTATGGCGCACCCCTAGAATTATTCATGAATGCCTATATCAGTCTACCCTCAGACCATCATGCACCTCTCGAGCTAGGTAATCGTTAAGATACAGTTCATGTCATAATGGGAATACTCTTAGGTTGTGATAGGGACACTACCACACCTCCCCCTCAATGTTGGGCTTCTTTGCATAGCCCATTTACTCCTTATGTGAGTTAGATTAGCAAGCATCATCAAGGCTGCATCCATTGAAAAAATATTGTCAAAATCCATATATATAAATAAATCATCTATCACATGTGCATAAAATGAAAAAAACAATCAAAATACAATTCACTCCCTAAGACAATCCAGAATCCAAGGAATTCCATTGATGCCATTAACATCCATAATCTTCCATGTGTCATGCACACTCAGGAGAACTTGTCAATAATATATGTCAATAAATATATATCTAAAAGTAACAATGAATCACAATACATCATCATCATATATATAACTCATAATTAAAACAAAATCATAATGTACCATAACCAGATCACTTGTGCGCAATTGTCCTCAAAGAATAAGTCAATGTAAGTGTGCTCAATAGAATGGGATGTTACAAAAGGTATGCACAATGGGTGTAACTTATAAGCTGTATTAGCACTGAAAGAAGAGGGAGATACAAAAGGGTTAGAAAAACTTCTTGTAGTAACAGAGTTTCTCGATGTCTTTCCTGAAAAATTACCAGGTTTGTTGCCATAAAGGTAATTGGTGTTTACCATAGATTTTAAGCCTGGAACAAAATAATTGCGAGAACTCCGTATTGGATGTCAACAACAGAATGTCGGGAGTTGAAAATGTAATTGAAAGAATTTTTAGACTTGGGGATTCTACATCCAAGTGTGTCACCATGTTGTTCATCGATGATTTTTGTTAGAAATAAGGATGGATTGTGGATGCTTTGCATTGACTACCATTAATTGAAGAAGGCTACAATAAAGAAACAATATATGTTGCCAAGGATTGACAGTTTATTTGATCATATGAAGGGAGAAATTATATTTTCTAAGATTGAATTGAGATCGGGATATCACCAGTTATGGATCAAGGAGGAAGATATCCCTAATACAGCATTTAAGATGAGATTTAAACACTATGATTTCACCATTTTTCCATTTGGATTGGCGAATGCCCTAAGAGTATTTATGAATTTGATGAAGGGGGTATTATGTGAATACTTGGAAAAGTTTGTTCAAGTATTTATCGATTACATATTGATTTATTCTTAGATGAAATAATATCGTGATGAACACTTAAAGTTGGTTCTACAGTGTCTAAGAGAAAAAAAATTGTATGAGAAACTATCAAAATGTTAGTTTTACCAATCAAAGATTCATTACTTGAGACATATCATAAATGGAGAAGTTATCTTTGTGGATCCAACGAAAGTAGAGGCTATTATGGAATGGCCAACTCTGACAAGCGTACAAGAAGTATCTATATTTATGTGTTTCGTGGGACATTACCGATGATTCGTCGAAGGTTTTTCGAAGATATCAAATCCAATCACGCAATTGCCGAAGAAAAACAAGAATTTTGTATGGACAGAAAAATGCACAGAAGCATTTCAAAATCTTAAAGTGTTGTTAACAACAACAATGATACTGAAGGTTCTCAACATGGACAAGTAATTATTGATATGCATGGATGCATCCAAGGAAGGTCTATGGGGTGTGTTGATGTAAGCCAGTCAAGTGATTGCTTACATCTCAAGGAAATTAATAAGAAATGAAGAGAATTACACCACACATGACTTGGAGTTAATAACAAGTTTGTATAACTTATGAGTTTGGAGACATTATTTGAATGGAAGAAAATTCAAATAAAGGGCATATCAGTGTGGATTTCAGTATATATTTACTCAGAGTAACTTGAACTCACGACAAAGGCATTGGTCATAATTACTTAGCATGTACGACTTTAAGATTACTTTCATTAAAGGAACAATAAACATAATATAAGATGCATTGAATTGAAGACCATGCATATTCTCTGTAGTACCTCTTAAGATGAATCTTTGAGAAAATATTCTATCTCTACGTATTGATGATGATTGGTACAAGGAAGTTAAGGATAGTATTGGACAAGATACCATTATGGTATCGAAGTATGAAGGTTATTCATTTGACAATGATAGATTGTTGAGGTATAACAACATAATTTGTGTACTGTGTAACGACGAATTAAGAAGCTTTATTTTAAACAAAGATCATCGATCAGTATACATGGCTCATCCCGGAGTCATGAAGATGAAGGTATATCTTAATCCTTTATTCTTATGGAAAGGAATGAAAGAGGATATAGTTAGCTACGTGACAATATTTCTATAATGTTAGCAAGTGAAGGTTGAACATAGACATCCAACAAGATTATTACAGCCACATGTTATTCCTGAATCGAAATGGGAGGTCATTTTGTAATATACCAGATCTAAAAGTATGCAGAACAGAAATAAAATGCTAGAAATGGAAGAATAACAACAATATAACCAGAAGAATCACCATAATAACACTGAAATGATATAAGAATAACAATAGAAATAACACTTTGATTCTGAGAGAAATGTTCACGGTCCTCTTCGAGGGGGAAACCTCCAACCGAGAAGAGCTCTATTACAATAATATCCAAGATAGGGTTATCATACCCTCAACTCCTATTTATACTAAATATGTCTATCAAAAGAATCATCTAGAGGAAAATCCTTCTAGAAGCGGAAGCCTCTATTAGGTCTTATTACATTCGACTTATTCTATTTTATTGCAGGGCCTTATTAATATTGACCTTTATTACATCTGAATATATTGTTCTACCTATGTGCGGGTTAGGACCCTAACATGTCCTCCCCCTTAAAAACAACCTTGTCCTCAAGGCTTAAGATGTGGAAATTGTTGCATAATGGCAGGTGGTTCCCAAGTGACATCTGTGGGATTTGTATCTTTCCACTGGACTAACACTTCCTTGATGGTTCTTTGACATAGACGACACTCACGCTGGTCCAAAACTGTTTGTGGTTGTAGCCAAATGGATCCTTCTTCGTCTAACTAGGGAAGGTTGATTTAAATTTGACACTTAGTTCCAATCACCTTCTTTAAGCATGAAACATGAAAAATAGGATGTATCTTTGAATGATCGGTCAAAGCTAACTAATAGGCCACCCATCCCACACAATTGAGAACGGTATAAGGACCATAAAATTTGGGCACTAGATTCTCACTATGCTCGAACTTCAGGGAATTTTTCTTGTAAGGTTGCAGTTGAAGAAACACTTGATCCCCTTATGCAAATTGGCGTTCATAGCAACCTTGATCTGCTTGTTTCTTCATGTGATTATGTTCCATGACCAAATTCTCTTTGGGGTATGGAGAATAGCCTCTCGAACTATAAGTGTTTGGTCAACCACTTGGACCTTCAAGACACTAGGTAAGTATGTGAGAAATGAAGGTGACTTTTGTCCATATACCACTTCAAAAGGATTCATCCATGTAGTTGTATGGTATGAAGTGTTGTACCACCATTTAGCTAGGGGTAACCATTGAGCCCACTGATTTTTCTTTTCCAAGGAAAAACACCTCAAACATGTTTCCAAACACTTGTTGACAACTTCTGTTTGACCATCAATCTCAAGATGATAAGCTATGTTAAGATTCAATTAGGTTCCTTGTAGCTTGAACAATTCTTGCCAAAAATTGTTGGTGAAAGTTAAGTCACAATCAGAAACAATAGAATGTGACATGCCATGAAGCTTAAAGACCTGATCCACAAAAATTTGAGCCACTGTGGATGTTGTAAATGGGTGTTGAAAAGTGAAGAAATGAGAATACTTAGAAAGGCAATCAAAAACCACCATGATGACTGATTTATTTCCCGATTTGGTTAAGCCTATAATAAAATCCATAGAGATATCCCTCCAAATAGAAGGTGGAATCAGAAGCGGTTGTAGTGTGCCCAGAGATTTGACTACTTTTTCCTTTTTACGTTAACACACATCACATTCAGTGATACAATTACAAATGTATTTTTTCATACCATCTCAGAAAAAAGAATGTTTGACCCTGTCATAGGTTTTGGTGAACCTGGAGTGCCCCAATGTTGGTGTAGCATGAATCTTAGAAAATACCGTGGATTTAAGTTTTGATTGTTTACTTAAATACAAACGACCTTTGTATCGAATCTCATCATGGAGCCAAGAGTACCCTGGGGAAGCTGGAGCATTGGACTGCAATTGTTGGATGAGATGTGAACTTTTGAGATCTTGTAGCCATTCCTAGTGAACAGCTTGGAGCCAATCTTGTACAATGAAGGAAAGAGAAAAAAGGGATCCTTCATCTTCATATTTTTGGGAAAGTACATCCACAACCACATTGCCTTTTCCTTTCTTTTAAATGATCTCATAATCATATCCAAAGATCTCATTCACCCATTTTTGTTGCTCCAGGGAGGAAATGCGTTGTTCCAGAAAATACTTGAGGCTTTGATGGTTTGTATTAATTTGGAAGCGTTGCCCCAATAGATAAGGGTGCCACGGATCAATGACATGAATAATGGCCAACATTTCATTTTCATAGAATGTGTTGCCCAGATTTATTTCAAAAAGTTGCTTCCTAGTAAAGGCCAAAGGTCGACCCTCTTGCATAAGGAAAACACCAATTCCTTTCCCTGAAGCACCACATTCCAAGACAAAGGTCTTTGTGAAATCAAGAAGGGCCAACACTGGAGCGGTGCACATGGCTATCTTAAAGGTTTGAAAAGATTGAGTAGCTGTTGGAGTCTATGTGAAAGAGTTCTTTTTTAGGAGTCGAGTGAGAGGTGTTGCAATCTTTCCATAATTCTTAAAAAACTTGCAATAATAACCTATTAAGCCCAGAAATCCATGCAATATTTTAAGAATATTTGGGTGTGGCCAGTCTTTCATAGCTTCAATCTTCTTAGGATCCACCCTAATTTCTTCCTTGCCAACTAGATGACCTAAGTACTTGACTTATGAGTTGCCAAAATCTCATTTAGACTGTTTTAGGAAACGCTAGTGCTGAAAGAGTAGATGGAGAACTCGATCCAGATGAGAAAGATGGGTTGTCTAGGTTTTGATATAGATGAGGATATTGTCAAAGAAAACTAAGACAAAATGATGAAGAAAAGGACGGAAGACATGATTCATGAGGCTTTGGAAGGTGGAGGGGGCATTACACAAGCTAATGGGCATGACCAAAAACTCATAGTGTCCCTCATGAGTTCTAAAGGAAGGCTTGGGAATGTATACCTGTTTCATACGTATCTGGTGGTAGACAGAATGAATATCAAGTTTAGTAAAGAACTGTGCACCACTCAATTCATTCAATAGGTCATCAATGCCAGGAATGGGAAATTTGTCTTTAATGGTAAGTTTGTTGAGGGCACAGAAGTCAGGATACATTCACCAAGAACCTTATTTATTTAGGACCATGACCACAGGAGAAGCATAGGGGCTCGTACTAGGGCATATAACGCCTGCATTAAGGATTTCCTGGACCATTTTCTCAATTTCATTCTTTGGGGAAAAGGGGTGGTGATACAGATGGATATTGGGAGGAAGGCTTCCTGGTACAAGGGGAATGGAATGATCATAAACACCATGGGAAGGAGGGAGTCCATGGGGAGTGGAAAAGACCACTAAATGTTTAGAAAAGATGGCTTGGAGGTCTTGCGGCACCAAGGGTGTCTCTGTTTCTTGTATGGCATGGAGTTGGGCAATAACACCAGAATGACCTTTTTTGAGAATATTCTCCATGTGATGGGAACTGATAATCTTAGGTGAACCAATGGTGATTCCTTGGAACTTATATTGGTGGCCCTCTTAGTCAAATTGCATGGTTAATTCCTTAAAATCCATGAGAATGGGACCCAAAGTCCTTAGCTAATCTTCACCCAACACAATGTCACAACCACTCATGTCGATATCAAACATATGATATTTCAGGTGGTAGTCACCAATTTGGATACGCACATTTTCACAACACCCTCCACATTTCATGGAAACACCATTGGCAATCATGATTTGGAAATTATTGATGAGATGGATGTAGCAATGAGTTTCTTGGGTAATGCAGTGATAAATAAAATTATGGGTACTGCCACTATCAACCATAATGATGACCTTCCTATGCTTGATGTAACTGATTAGCTTGATGGATTTGGGAGCAGAGAATCCAATGAGAGAATTGAGGGAAATGATCAGTTCTACTTCGAGAGGGTGTGAGGGAGGGGTTATGTCAATTCTTTCAGGTGACTCAGACACAAGGGGAGTTTCAACATCCTCTTCCAAAATATCCTTCAAGATGGCGATAAAAAGATTTTGTTTCTTACACTTGTGGCCTAGAAAATATTTTTCATCACAATTATAACAAATTCCTTTGAGTTGGCATTCAGCCATTTCAGTCCTGGTTAATTTTAGGATGTTGAGTGGAGTGGAGGGAGTAGTGGGATTTACTAGTTTAGCGCGAGGGATAAAGAAGGGTTTTTGGTTTTGAGAAGATACAACTTGTTGCACTTCTTTATCTCTTTTAGTAGCCTCCACACAACTCTAAGGTCAAGCCATGAGGACATGGACCCAAATATAATCCTTGAGGCCACTGATAAAGCACTCGCAGAAAATGGCATCAGACATGCCCTCTCTCCGAAAATCCAAGCGCTCAAAGGAAACTATAAAGTATTCCATTGTTCCTGATTGTTTCAACTTTGTCAAATAGACCAAATGGTTGGTGTCAGTGTCAAAGTGTTCATAAAGCTTTGCCACAAAGTGTCTCCAAGCAATATACCCTTGACGATAAGTTTTTCTCCATTTCCACCATTGCCAATGTTCTTGATCTAGATTGAGAAAACCATACCGAAGTTTGGCCAAGTCATATGTAATGTCATATAAAGAGAAATAATGTTTCATTTGGGTTCCCCAACCAGTGGGATCCGATCCATCAAATTTAGTGACATCCAGCCGCGGGAGGCATAGGTCACGTTGAAAGTGATGGTGTTGAAAGTTATTGGAATGAGAGGAATTTTCATCTTTAGTATGTGAAGGTGGGCCAGATAAAGGGTTATTTGTAGGGATATGCAGCTTGGTGCAGAGCATAGAAATGACAAATTCAAGTTGGGTAGTTAGGTCTTGTTTGATTTCCTCCATTGAGGACTATATGGTTGTATTGATGGCGACAACATTAGCACTGAGTTTTTTCACTTCTTGTTGGGTCTCGCTGAAATTAGATTGCAAGGTATTGAAGCAAGCTTCCAAGTCTTGGTTATGGGTATGGACCATGAGGACAAGGGAAACAAAATGGGGCAGGTGGGGTCAAATTTTTTTATTGAAAATGATATATATGAATGTGATAAGGGCAAAGAGATGAATCCAATGGAATAGGTCTCAAATAATGGTGCAAAAATTTACAGAACTTTTTTTTTTACACCTGCGGAGTTATACTCTGGTCTGAAGAATACAGTAGTGATGAAATGCCCAAATTTTTAATCAGGAAGAAATGTGTAGTGATTTGGCAACCTGAACACAATTGCGTGACAAAAGATCTTGTTTGTTTTAATTTGTTTATGTTTATGTCCCCAAGGGTTAGGTATTCAAGGGTTCTACAGACAAGGGTTTTCCCTATTGTATATCTCTCTGATATACATGTGGGGTCCAATAGTAGTACTCGACCCAATATCTCAGGGAACTAACTAAGGAGGCTAAACCATACCCTTAGTCGTACTACCCAACTACCCAGGTACTAGAGAGTATCTTCCCGAGTGCTATTCTTGGTGGAACTATAGCAATCAGGCGACCAATCGGTTTGTCTTGAGAGGGCTTCAGGTAATCTAGGTCGATCCGTACACATGTGTTTTTTGATGTGCTACCACTCGAAGGGGTACCAACATGGGTTACAAGGGTGGCCAATAGATCTGCGCTTAAGTACCACTTGTATTTCCTACATGTATGAATCCTTCAACTGCAGGTTTATATGTGTAAAAACATATCTTTGTGGCTTAAAGATGTCAGAATACGTCTCCACCCTGGAAAAAATTTACCCACAAGTTTTGTCATGGAAAGTGCTATGATACCACTTGTAATATACCAGATATAAAAAGTATGCAGAACAGAAATAAAATGCTAGAAATAGAAGAATAACAACAATATAACCAGAACAATCACCATAATAACACTGAAATGATATAACAATAACAACAAAAATAGCACTTTGATTCTGAGAGAAATGTTCACGAGCCTCTTCGAGGGGGAAACCTTGAGTCGAGAAGAGCTCTATTACAATAATATTAAAGCTAGGTTTCTCATACCCTTGACTCCTATTTATACTAAATATGTTTATCAAAAGAAGCATCTAGACAAAGATCCTTCTAGAAGTGGAAGCTTTTATTAGGTCTTCTTACATTTGACTTATTCTATTTTATTGCAAGGCCTTATTGATATTTACCTTTATTACATCTGAATATATTGTTCTACCTATGTGCGGGTTAGGACCCTAACACATTTCGATGGATTTTATTGTTGGATTTCCACTGATGGAAACAAGACATGATTTGATTTTTGTTGTCGGTTACACTCTGACGAAGAGTGGACACTTTATTCCAGAGGGTAGGACATATCAGACATCGGATATAGATAGAGTTTTTGTTAGCAAGATTTTGAGGTTACATGGAGTACCAATAAATATCATATTCAATCATGGAGTGGTGTTTACAAGACAGTTTTGGACCATTTTCCAAAAGGTATTGGGAACGCAACCAAATTTTAGCACAACGTATCACCTAGAGAAAGATGGAAAAATAGAAAGAACGAACTAGGTTTTGGAGGATATGTTGCATATATATGTAATGGATCAACATAAATATTGGGAAGACTTATTCCATTGGTAGAGTTTCCATACAACAACAGTTACCAAAGTACGATTAAGATTACACCATTTGAGTTTCTTTATGGACGACCTTGTTGAATGCCCCTATGTTGGGATAGACTAGAGGATAGGATTCTGGTAGGAACAAAATTAGTTGAAGAAATGGAAGAACATATGCAATCGATAAAACAAAGGATTAAAGAAGCACAAGATCAACATAAGAGCTATGTTAATGCACATTTCATTTAACGCATTTATGAGGTTGGTGACAGAGTTTTCTTGCTGGTAAAACCACATAAGAGTTCAATCAAGTTTGGAAAGGGTGATAAACTCTCTCCTAGGTTCATAGGACTTTTCTAGGTTGTGGAAAATAAAGGACCCTTCACCTACCGATTAGCCTTGCTTGATTCTTTGAGGCATATGCACAATGTATTTCATGTATTTATTTTACGACATTATATTACTTATCCATCACATGTTATTCACATGAGTTCTTTGAAGGTGTTAGATGAGGGTGCTATATTTTTGGAGCCAATCCACATTCTAGACCATCTCAGTTGAAAACCATGGTGTCGAATAGTTGATCAGGTAAAGGTACAATGGGACAACTATAGTCTACACTAGGCTACATGGGAGGACGCACATGAGATGCATCAACATATTCCTTATTTGTTTGATAGATTTTATATGTAGATCTATGTAAAATACATTTATTTACTTGCTTTTATATATTTTACAAACTTTGGAAGGAAGCTTAAAACAAGAGGGGGTGTATGTAACATCTCGTTCTATTGAGCACACTTATATTGACTTATTCTTTGAGGAAATTTGCATGCAAGTGAGCTGGTTATGGTACATTATGATTTTATTTCGATTATGAGTTATATATGATGATGATGATGATGTGTTTTGATTGATTGTTACTTTTAGATATATATATGTATCAATAGATATTATTGATGATTTCTCTTGAGTGTGTAAGACACATGATAGGATAAGGATACAAATGGCATCAATGGACTTCCTTGATTCCAAATTGACTCAGCAAGTGGATTCTATTTGTTTGAGTATTTACTTTTACGCACATGTAATATATGATTGATTATAATATGATTAATGTATATGGATTATTAAAATTTATTTTGTTAATGGATGCAGGCTTGACGATGCTTGTTAATTTCAATCACATAAGGAGTAAAGGGGCCATGCATAAAAACCAAACATTTGAGGGAGAGGTGTACTAAAATCCATGTCACATCCTACTATCACTCTCGCCATGATCTGAATTGTAGGTTACTGATTACCTAGTTTGATAGGCACACAATGTCATGAGGGTAGATTGAGACAGTCGTTCATGAGGAGATATAAGGGGCACACAATAAGGCATAATATTTATTCCTTAGAATCTCTTAGTCTCTCACAAGGTCGACCGAATGGAGTGTTGACTCCAAGGGTCGGAAAAACTTCCAAAACCATTCAAAGGTGAGTGGCACCCTTGGAGCATGGAAGCACATCTTGAAGGGAACGTTATGTAATTAAAATGTGATGCAATAAATCTAGATGGAATACATAATTAATAAAATGCTTATACCTTGATAGGATAAGGTATTGATTAATCATTAAATAATAAACTTAGAAAAAAAACCATATTCTAAGCCTAAATATAGAATAAGTCTAAGTCTAAATTTAAATAAAGGACTAAATAAAATAGGAAATAAGTTTAAATATTTGTGATAAAAAAAAACTCTAGGAAAAGAGGGAATAAAAACTTAAAGGTCGGGAAAATTTCACATGTGTGCATGAAATTAATAAAAGGGATTTTAAAAATAGAAAGAAATAAAACATGAGAGAATAGGTGAACACATATAATAACATATTGAGTCAAACTACCACTAATTCTAGCTAAAATAAGCCTCCTAATCCAACTCTAACTAAAGACAACTTGGACCGTTGGAGCACGGAGGTGCGTCTTGAAAGGAACATCACATAATTAAAATTTGATTCAATAAATCTAGATGGCATACATAATTAATAAAATGCTTATGCATTGATAGGATAGGATATTAATTAATCGGTAAATAATAAACTTTGTGTTGTGCATGTTTTGTCACTTGGGTGGGAAAAAAAAGGGCACTTACAAGTCTAGTTGGTCCTGCTAGACAAGACAAAGGTTAGTGTATGAAGTAAACAATTTAAGCATATGAAATAAACAAACAACTAAACTAAAAAAAACTAAGGAAATAAAACTAAAATGCATAAGAAACTTTGAACCAAAATCAATCAACCAAATGACCAATGATTATGCCACCAATGGATAACTATATTAGTTGGAAAACACCATAGATAAAGGAGGACTTTTGGATCTCATATTCCTCTTTGGGGGGGCTCTTGAGTCCCCTATTTGAGAGATATTCTTACAATGATAAAATAGACAACAAATGGTGAACAAATCCAAGCCTATTTCCTCAAGAGGTGAGGTGAATAGCTTATTGAGATGTTGCTAGAATGTTCCAAGAAGAAAAAAGGTTTCTTGAGGGATGATAGAGGCATCATAACAATACTATGAGATTATTAAATTCTTATTGCACCCATGGCCTTCATTTATAGAATGGATTTGAGGCAATATCCAACTGGTTCTTAGTATGAACAAGGGGCCTTTTAGTGCACCCTTAGGTCTTTGACCAACCCCCCATTTGGATTCATCTCGGATTTGAGGGTCAAATCAAGTTGGGATCTGATCTAGAAGTGGGTGAGGGGCCAAAAAGAACCATAAATGCATCATTCACATGAGTACGTGACTTTTCTCATACAAATTCACACATATGGCGCATTGTGCACTCTACGAGATTCTTTGCCCCACACACTGTGCGCATGCTTCCTTTAGTGTTTCAGCACATGTCAATTTTTGAACCAGTTCTACAGCTTTTTCCCCTTGGAAATGCTAATTTGGTGTTGCACGTGAACTAATAGGTTTTTGTTGATACTATATTCCTATAACCATTTGCATGATATGTTACAGATGAAATTTCATTGATAACATATGCCCCCTAATGTGTGAGGTTAGGAGCATATGTATAGCCAAAATACATCAATGTTTCTTCTACTGAGAGTACCATTGTAATGTAGAGTGTTGATAGGAACTGCAAGAGTGATGCGTCGGAGGGAGAGGGGAAATTGTGGGACCCAAATATTTCTCTAGTTAGGGAAATAAAATCTATATACAAACGAGGCGGGCATGCCCCATGCTCATGTCATGTAACTCAAAAATGTAAGACAATAATTGAAGGTGTATGCTAATGTAGATAATTGCAGTGCCCTCCAGGGTGATTTGATAATGATAGATGGCAATTTTGATGGTGAACATACTTTGAAAAGAGGCAATGATTCCTGGAAGAAGGGTCGATGACTTGGAGGCATTGATGGCCTAAAAAATTCAGAGGTATTCTGCTAGTATTAAACAAATGTAATAGTCTCATAGTAGTACCCACCATAACATGATATTGTGTTGAAGTCGAATGTTATCAGGGTCAATGACAATAGATAAAAATGATGGTTCTCTTAGTGTCATCTGAGACTCCTCATTGTAAAACTAATGAGAGTCAAGATACTGTCACCCATCTAAAAACTATGTTGATATTGACAGAGAGGGAGATGCAACTCGAAGAAGCAAAAGGTATTCATGAAATCCACTGGATAAGATCATGAACTGATAGAAGACATGAACAAAGTCAAGATGCAGTGAGACTCAAGACTTCGCTTGGTTGGGGCTGTATTTTAAGGATGATTGGTAGCAACCATGAAACTTTATCTAGTGCCAAGGGGACAACTAGATGTGAGGTTAAATTATGCCAGAGGTGTGACAAAGTGGACAAACTCAGAGATCAGGGGTACCTGGACTATGGGATACTCAGGGTTTATGGACGATGTCAACAGGACTAGAGGATAGTGAATGCCACAACCAAGGGCGACATGGCTTTCTTTTCCAGGAAAAGGAAGGTCATCAAGGGTGAAATCAAAAATCTAAGTATATGTTGGAAACAAAGGCTTTTTACAATTACCAAATGAATAAAGAATAATTTGGGATGAGTGTACAGATACAGAAACAGGTGCCCCAGTACAAGATGACTTGGCCTATGAGGGCGCAAGTTGCATGGAGAACTGGTGGAGGGTGGGGGCCCCATGGGTAGGTTTTTCTATGAGGTAAATGAATGGAGGGAAATATACAAATGGGAAAACTAATTGGTGATGAAATGGAGGGTTAATGATACTGCAGAGGTGTAGTCAAAATAGAACTGTGATGAGATAACCTGGGAGTCCATTGGGAAATCTGGCAAAATGAGGAGAAGGAGTATGTGCTTGATTCTTAGAAATGCATAAGACTATCGGGACTCCCATCCCTATGGGGTGAAAGTAGCATGAGTTTCATAGTGCCAAGGGTATTATGAATGGGAAAACTCATGTGGGGGAGAGTGCTACTGGGTGACAGTACCAAATTGGAGCGGAGGTGACAATACTACAGAGCCAGATGTAGGGACCCTAAAGGAGAATTCCAGAAGGTGTGACTGGGAGATGCAATTGATATTAAGAGGAATGATTACATCCCAGTGTCGATCATATATTTGATGGGGTTCTTGCAGGATTGTCATGACCAGGTACCTGCACACATTAAAACTGAATACCCAACGTGAACAATATATCAAGATAAAGAACATATAACAATTATTTGATAATTTTGAACATGAGCATGCATACCTAGATGTGATGTGAGAAAAATGCTCCCCCAGGGCTGAGTGTGGATGGTGACCCAGGAAATTTGACTGTGTAGGTGGCGAGACCCTGATCCCATGGATTAAAACAAATTAGGAAACAAATACAACGATCTCTTGTAACAGAGTGCAGAAGTTTCGAAAAAGGGACTATATATGGTTGTGGGGCCCATAATGCCACCTCATTTGTACCTGCTACCATAGTGAGTTGACGAGAGGATTTTGAGGAGATTTAAATATTACAGGAGTTCAATTTGATCGAGATGGGATTTGCGAGATCCAGATTAGTGGTCTCATCTACCTTCATAGTAAATAGGTTATATTTTCTGGGTAGGGTCATATGGATGGTCATACTAGGGGTTTTTGTAGGGGTGGGACCACCAATGCGGGGGAGAAGGAAGGATACCCATGCTAAGATGTGCAGGTATAATTCCCTCTCCCATGCATAATGTGTGGTTGTGTTGAATACAACTACGCATGGGGGCACGTGGGTGGGGAAACAAAGTGCGCATGTGGTGCACACCTGTTTGAAATACAGTGACACACTGTGCATCATTGTTTCTCAGTCAGTTGTGCACCATCACGTAGCGATGGGGATAAAAGGTGAGCATGAGTGCACACCTATGGGTGTTACAGATGCGCATGGATTCGTATCTATTTCTCTGACATCTGCACATTGATGCACAATTGTGCAAAGAACATGTACATATATGTGCGCTCCTATGGGGGTGACAGCTGTGCACTTGAGGAAAAGCTTGGGGGTTTGAAAAACTTGTATCTTTTGAAGATTTTTTGTAATGAATGATGATTGTTGATCAAGTGTTTTATGTGTGAATGTAGGTGATCAGTTCATCATGCCATTCCATTGGAGGGACTCGAAATGGAAGCGCCTTAGGGAGGAAATGAGAGAGGATTCAGACATTCAGAGACTCTTGGAAGCCTGTGGGCTTCTCAAGTTCTTCGACTATCCACTGATATGGTCACGGGAGTACCTACTTCAGTATATGACTTCAATGTGGAGCCTTGATCTACATTGCTTCATTGTGTGGGGAAAACAATTGACATTCTCAGTTGTGGAGGATGTCTATTTCTTGACGGGGCTCACTTTTTGGGGAATGTCCCTACCTGTTGATCCCTAGTTGCAAGGGGATGTACACTTGGTATACTTGGCACAAATTTATCCTTTGGGGTCAAACATTATGCCAGGTTTGATCATCCCCATTGAGGTGATGTATGAGCTCTTCCATCAGTGCCTCACAACGATGATTGTGAGGATCTACAGATCCTTAGCAATTGAGTGGGTCAGTGGTGGTTAGCTGAGGATTATGTAGAGAGTATTGGATGGAGATTTTTTCTATTGGGGATTGATGTTGCATGCCAAGATGATGGGGCAGACTCACCGGTGTCGGACTACCGACTCCAGTGATTTTTCATTTGGATCGATCTTGGTGGCATGGTTTCTAGAGAGGGTGCCCATGTTGCATCCCAATGTGTTGTTGTCAGCTGGAGAGGCACGAGAGTCACAACTGATGTGGTGGGCATTGATTTTGGTGCGTCATGGAGGAATGGAGGGTGGACACTACTTTAAAACCACATTGGCATGTGTGTGGCACCATATGCCACATATTATACTTTGGTTCCCATATGGTGGGATGGACTTCCAGCATGACCTAGATATGGTGCTACCTCTTGGAGAGGATTGGGACTAGATAGGTATGTTGGTGTAATTAGGTTTTGTGATTTTGATAGCGTAGCATATGTTTATATGTATATGGATTCTTACTCTATCTTTGGTTATGTGTTTGCATATGTGGGGCTGCAAGGCCGAGAGGCGGAGGTTGTGGGTGAGTAGGTTCACCGGGGGCCAGTGAGACCACCATGGGTGGAGATGTGTGTGGGAAATTAACGTCGGATGGAAGAGGCTAGTGTGAGGCCAGTAGATGAGGCGTGAGCCGATCAGAGGCACAAATTTGATGATCTAGGTGCAGGGCCATTACATTCTCCTCAAGTAGAGGGCGACAGGGACTTAGAGGATTTTTGACGTCGGTTGAAGGTGGTACTATAGGGTGTGATAGAGGGCATGTGGTCACATATCTAGGAAAAGAGAGTTGTGGAGTAGTGTGTGGGTCTTCCGGTAGAGTTGCAGACCCTAATCCGTAGAGAAGTTGTTGTAGGGGCAACAATGACTGGGCAACTTCCACCTAGGCCTCGAGGGCTCCCAGCTAGTGGGGCACCTCCTACAAATAGATAACCTGGTGGTGGAACTATAGGGCCACCAAGAGTGCTATGTTGTATATTGTTTTACTTATATAGGCTTGCGAGCCCATTTTGTATAGGGTAGGGCGACACTCATTTTGTACCTATAGGGGTGAGGGGGCTCACTTACCTATAGTAGATGTATATGTTGTACTACTTTGTAAACATTTATGACACATGGATCGATATATATATATATATATATATATATATGGATATGCCATTTTGGGATCTTTGTGATGTGTACATGTGATGATTTTTATGATGTTTGATGATGCATGATTTATATTTTGTGAGAGACTTTTGATGATTTGTGTATGTATGATGATGTATTGATGTGATAAATGCCAATCTAACACTAGGTTAGCCATGTTATCTTTTTTTTGATTAAATTGTCATGGAATATGTGTAAATGTAATTGAATCAAAATGTCGAGATAAGAGTCTAACTTGCAGGTATTTGCAAAAGAGGCAAGGATCACAAACACGATATACATTTTTGAGTTGCAGGACGACAAGTGGGGAATCTAATAAGATGCTAAGGTGACTAATGTGGTGGTAACTAGCCTCAGCAAGGAGGCCAATGACGTCTGCGTAGTTTTCTTGGTTTTTGGTTGTTGATCCCAAACATATGTCATTGGAGTGAAGCAGTTCATGTGAGGGGGTGTAGAGGGACCAAGTGACCGAAGTGATATTTTGTTTCCAAAGGCTAGCTCTGTCAGCATAACCGATGTTGTATGCCCATGGAGTATGCATATATCAATAAAATGGATAGTAGATCAGACATGAGGTGTGGCGGGAACAAAAGAAGATAAAAACTCTACAAATGTGTACGAAGAAAAAGCCTTGTGTAAAATAGCTATGCTCAAGCGCAAAATTTCTTTAGGTACAACCCATTCAAGGGTTCTTTGAGAGGATATCCTTCTGGTGAGGCCAGGATGTATGTTCCTTTAGTGAGGCATTGTTGGAAGATGTAGGGTCCATGACATAATGACTCGAATTTCCCATGACTGAGAGTATCGTGAGAGATATTGTAGGCTAGGATGAAACCTCCTTTGTTAAATGAGAGAAGGTTGACATGGTGCTCAAAGATGGCCTTTGACCATTTCTTAGCTACCTCATTTTTCTTTAATAAAGAACGATGATATTATGGGATTATCACACTCAATGGAAAGGGTGGTTTCAATCCCATGTACGAGATAAAATGGTGTAAAATCGGTGGCAGTTTTGAATGTTGTGCGATAAGCCCATAATGTTGAAAACAACATATGATGCCAATTGGTCTTATGTTTTTTGAAGGTGCATTGCAACATGGTTTTGAGGACTTTGTTAATCGACTCAAATTTTCCATTGGATTGAGGGTAGTATGGGGAGGCAAACTCATGGGAGAAGCCTAACCTTGAGGAGAGTTCAACAAAGATCTCATTCTCAAAGTTCTTACCATGATCGAAGACTAACTTAAGTGGAACTCCAAAATGGGTAATGATGTGGTTGAAGAAAAAATGCGTTGTTGTTTCAATGGTATTGTTGAAGGTAGGCATGTCTTTGGCCCATTTGGTAAAGTAATATACTGCTACGACAATGTACTTGTTCCCATTACTAGATGGAGGGCTACAAGTCATGAATTCTATGCCCCATTTGCAGAAGGGGCCGACAGTGATGACTAGATGTAGAAGAGAAGGTTGTGCTTGTGTTTTGTTTGTGTAAAGATGGCATTTTTTGCATCTCTTGATAGTGTGGATGTAGTCATGAAAAAATGTGGTCTAGAAGTATCAAGCTCAAATGATTTTTTGGGCAGTGGAAATCCCTAAGAGGTGGCCACTGCAAGCACCATTATGGAAATCATTTAAGACTCTATCTTCTTTGTCGATGGTCAAATATCAATGAAGGATGGTGTCGACCCCCCATCAGTAAAAAATGTCACTGATGAGAAGGTATTGAGGGGCCTGATGGCGAATGCACTGACGATCGTCTCGAGAGAGATGAGACCCAAACTTCTATGTCTGAAGGTAGACAAGAAGGTCACCATACTAGGGGTCATCCGAAAGGATGTAGAAGAGGTGTTCATCATGAAATTATGTATTGACGGGTGAACTTGTATCATCTGAGGGAAAATCCGTGATGAGTTTGGAGAGAACAAGTGCTTTATTTCTTTTGGGAGTTGAAAAATCTAGGTCATATTCCTAGAGGATGACGATCCATCAAGAAAATTTACCATTAATTTGTCATTGACTAAGAAATTATTGCATAGGGTTGGAATATTCCACGACTTTGGTAGTGTGAAGCAATATATAATGATGTAGTTTTTGCACTATGAGGATAGCTGCGATGGAGAGTTTATCCTCATGATTATAATCCAGGGGTTGTCCTTAAAAATTTTTACTAATGTAGTAAATAACATGCTCACGACTATCATCCCTTATTTGAATGAGAACTCCTACTATTGAGACAACTGAGGTCAACAAGTAGAGGATATAATAACGATCATAATCAGGAGGACTAATCAATGAGGCATTGGATATCGCTTCTTTTAAATAATAAAATGTAGTTTGGGCATGTTCATCCCATCGAAATGGGATAGCATGATGCAATAAGCAAAGGAAACCATGCATGCAAGTAGCGTAATGTGGGACAAAGCATCGTAAACATTTTATTTTCCCTGTAGGCTCTACAGTTGGCACAAATTCCTAAGTGGTGGAATTTTTGTGATATCTTGGACCTTGAGGGGGTCCATAGTGATGTCGTGTTGGGAGACGATGAACCCTAGGAGGCATCCGACGGTGATGCAAAATACACACTTGAGGGGGTTCAAGCAGATGTTATACTGACGACATCGTTGAAAGATTTCTCATAAGTCATCTAGATGTTGATTTTGTTTCTTGGATAGAGCAGTAAGGTCATCCAAGTAAGCAAGAATGATGTGAGCGATATCATGGAAAACATAATTCATGCCCCATTGGAATGTAGAACCTACATTCTTGAGTCCAAAAGGAATGACATGATAGTAAAAAGTACCCCATGGGGTAGTAAAGGCATTTTGATACTAATATGCTCGATGGATTTGGATTTGATTGTAGCCCGAGAACCAATCCATGAAGGACAAGGCCTCGTGCCCTGCACAATCATCAATAATTTGGTTGATGAAAGGTGTGGGGAAGTTGTCTTTCGAAAAAGCATAATTGATATCATAAAAGTCAGTGCAGACGCAAATAGTTCCCTATTTTTTGTTAACAAGGATGGGGTTGGAGACCCACGACATGTATGTGATGGGGTATTTGAACCCTGCAGCACATAGTTTGTCAATTTTGGCTTTGATAGTCGCATTTTTGGATGGGTGAAGTGGTCATTTATTTTGATGTACTGGGGCGACATCTGGTCATATGTCGATGCGATGTTTGATGATACAAGGATCAAGGTCAGGTAGCTTTTTATATGACTAGGAAAAACTATATTGGTATTCCTGAAAGAGAGATTTGTAAGCCGAGAGTTCCTCATGGGAGCATGCGGCGCCAATGGTGATTTCCTCTAGGGTTCCTGGTTTAATGGAAATGTCGATTTTGACAGTGGAGGGAATTTTGGCCATGTTTCCTTCCTTAAAATCATCAGGGGCAGGGATAGGTTTATTGAACCAATCTATATGCCCAGATGGGATAAAATCCTTGGTTTCGATTGCATATATGGAGGCTTGGCTATGAGGGTCAAAGGATTCCTGTGGGAGAAAAATCACTCTGTGATGGAGCGCATTCCATGGGCTATAGGGGGTAGTTAGTTCCTCTATGATATCTTCATCGGATTGGAAAATGAAAGAATATAAGGGATCCGAGGAAGTAACATTGGTTATTGTTACCATGTGATTGTCTTGAGGTGGTGAAGACACAGAGGGGGTATCAAAACTATGTTGCAATGGAATTCTTGACATAAACCAAATGTTCAGACACTATGGTTTATAATCTGTGGTCGGGGGTAAGATTTCCTGGGGAAAATGAACTGGAGAATTGGGAGGATTTGGGGGAAAATCCTCAAAAAGTTTATCCATGAACCATGGAGGAATGGGAAGTGACTCAGGTTCAGCAGAGGTGATGTGAACGATATCTGGAGAAGGAATTAGGGGAATCACTTGCATCATAGGAAGTGAGGTGGTTGGAGGATTTTTAATAAGGGTCATTTGACGACACCTATATTGAATGATCGAAGGAGATTGGTACGTGAAATGATCAAATGATTTAAAAAGAGAGCAAGGGAACCTCATACATTCATTGACTGAGGTGGAGACATAATGGATGTCAGTGACGTGGGTACCCAATGATGTGGGTGGAGAGGGGTCTTGCTGAAATATTTGGCATACTGTCGTTAGATTTTGTCGGAACTAAGGTAGAGTAGGGAAATGATGAGTGTAGTGGCCATACTCTGAACATATGGCACACAGAAATTTGGTTCACATCCCTTTACTACCTATAGTAGGGGATGTTGTGGTAGTACTAGGTGTGCTTGGTGAAGTGACGAGTGATGTGGTTTCTCTAGGGAGTTGGATCAGATTTCATAACTCGGGGAGGGAAGTAAATCTATTTATGGGGTTTCCCTCTCCCTCGCGGAGTGTGCAAGGAGGTTGAACTCGGGGTAGAAGTGGAGCGGTGGGAGATTTCTTCTTCTGTCTACCCCCAGTCATAGAAAAGATGTTGGAAATTGGGGGTGAGGGTGGTGTGGTTGGAGTTAGTACTAGAATCTGCATCAGGATTCCCTCGGATTGGGGAGGGAGGGATGGTTGAGGAACCATCACAGATGGGTGTAGATACCATACTAGAATGGCCAACACCATTTTGGGAAGGGCAAGCGTGGTGGCTACCTAAAAATCTTGTACTCCCAGTGTGGGGTAGAAGAAGGGGATATGAGTAATGGCTTGAGGAATGGATTCCAAAAACGAGATTTCCCCTTGGGGAAGGGTGAAATCGGGGATAATTGGTGTCATAGGATGCTCAAATAGTTCCCGTGGTAGAATTTCTTCAACTGATGGGATGTTGAGGGGTGGAGAAGCCTTAGTGGGAGTAATGGTATCTCCATTTTTAGTCCCATCGGAAGATATGACACATACTTTTTTTGAAGGGTGTATGAGAGGTGGTGCTCCATGGTATGTCCCTAACAAGGATGTGTCCTTGAAAATTCTGGGGCCCATATCCATGAGTGGATATGTGTTAGAACTAGTGCAGACATGTAGCTACATACAAACAAGATGTTGTAATTGAGTGGGCCATTGATAACCTCGATGTCGATAAGGATAGTTTTTCCCTCAAGTTCAACGGGGAGATTTTGAAATATCCCTTTAGGAGATGCATTATTTTGATATTGTCCCATATGTTGTGGGGCCTGCTGAGGGGTAGACGGCGTTGGAGGACATGGTTCATTCACAGAATATTTCATCCATTTGAAGTAGGAAATTTGGGGCAATGGTGACTATAATGACCATGCTCACCGCAAAGATCACAAGGGAAGTTCATCCAGAGATTGTTATTGTTGTTCCCCCCTTGGATTTTGTTTTTATTGTCCTCTTGGGGGTTGTGGTTACCCTTTTTTATAACCCTAAATTGCACCATACATGCATACCTAACATAATGCCATCTAACTTGCTATCTTTTCGAAGCCATCAATGAACAATCTCTTCTAAAAACCATTTCCTTGAAGGTGTACACTCCCTGTACCACTACTGCCTACGTACACATGCCTGGTGCCCCACTACAGCCCGTGTACGCTCACAAAACATCATGAAAAGTGGAAAATTGCATAGGATACTGGTTTCAGGGCCGTTACTTAACCATTTGACTGCTCATAGCTAGTCACCCCAACCATTACTATCCCTTTTAGCCTATAAAAGAAGGGGTTGGGGTCCCATTGCAAGAGGAAGCATGAGAACATAAAAAATATTCCCATTTCCATACTCCTCCTTTTCCCCAATATTCGCCAACCACATTGTGAGTTTGATCTAGAATTCCCTTTTCCTCCATTGCAAGCCCTTTCCATTTTCCTAGAGAGAACTGAAGAGGATAAGGAGATGTGGAATCAATTGGTGCATTTTAAAGAGAAGCCCAGGACCGAGTTCAAGGAGCAGTTCCAGTCTCATATTATAAGTGACATTTTGTGAGATTAATATAAATAAGTAATTTTTCTGTCCCGCCAAATGATGTCTTAAATGTCAATGATGTATTTACATTTCTTGCTTATGATGTCTAAACCACTAATCCATATGTATAATGCATGCATGTAGCTTCTTGTTTGTCTTTTGGTGAATGCAGGCCAACCTTGGGAGGAGACTTGCAGTTAGGAAACAGTCAAGCGCAAAGGGATCGACACCATACGTGGAGTTTAAGGTATGCCTACCAGATCCCTACACATTGTCTTTATATATGATTGTGGGGTAATGTCGGTTGAGCCTTGTATTTTTTAGCCTTGTGTTGGGCTCTAAAGATGTCCTAAAATATAACCTTTATGCATCATCCGAAGGTAGGCATTGGCACAACCATTTTACTTGTTTCCTATGTAGTTTCTTACCTTTCATTTTCAATACCTCATCCTCCAGATATGAAACACCTACAAAGGGAACAACAATTGTAACAAAAGGAATGATAGTTCTCCCATTCAAATGAATGACACTTCTTGCAAAGGGAACAACAATCCTAACAAGGGAATGACATTCGTTATGTTGGACCGAACTAATGTTGTATTAATTACCCAACCATCTAATTTGTCAATCCTAGGTTCATAGACTTATGAAGCACATGCAAAGTATATGTAGGAATGAAGATAATTTAACATAATCTAATGGTAAAGATACAACTAAAATTGAATCATTAATCTAATGCAAGAAGCTGAAACACAGGACTTGGAATTGAATTGCTACAACACACGAACGAAATGAAATTGTGTAAATGAAATTAATCTAGGAATGGAAAATTACGTCAAAGGATAAACAACATGTGAATAGTAACAAGATGACACATGTGAGCTTACACTAACAGTAAAGCAATCTCAAATTTCATTACAAGAATCAAATGACAAATCATGAAACAATAATGAAAACATGAATAAAACTAGGAATCCCTTTCTCCACAATCAAACTAATCTTTCAAATCCTAATGAATACTACTAAATGAATACCTCCTAATGAAGAGACAACACTCTCTTTTATACATGAGAGCCTTGAATATAATATAACCATATCATAATTACATATCCACTATTCTCTCAACTACTTCCCCATTATTACAAAATATGATCCCTTCAAATCCTCACACATATATCTCATATATCTTGGATAAGAGATGTCAACCAAATATTCATGATCTTCTCCTTGGAATAGGCTTTGAATAACTATGCCCTTCAAATGGTGGAGGAGACATTCGAGAAGTCTTTTTGAATTAATCCTTCACATATTCCTACACATTACCAAGCACACACATTTTTTAGATATATATGAAAACATGTCGATTTTCTAATATTTAATCACAAATTCCCTTTTAATACTAAAATGAATAAAGTGGAGAATAATAAGGTGAAAACCAAATATATTTATGAAAATGATATCATGAAAGGTTAATGGGGTGATCTAATGTGAATGATGATGAAGGGAAAGGTGGATGAAAATATGACATTTCTGAGCCCCAGCATACCCCTCCACTGAACTTGTTGCATGTCCGCATGCAACTGTGCATGGATCTTCACAAGAAATTTTGGCATTTGAATGTTGGTTTTGAGTGATGATAATGAATGCTTCTAGGATGGGAATGTTATGAGTAACAACTAACATTTTCTTATGGTTGGTTCTTGTGTGACAACCATGCATATAAAGAACATTGGTTATTGTCTTAACAACATTCATTTCGTTATTTGTTCTCTTGTTGTTATGATAATAATTTACCCATATGCTTACTGGAAAATATAAGTTATCAATGTGCATAAGGAAACATCACTGAGTATAATAAATCCCTTTTTCATATTTTTGAATCATGCCAATATGTATATCAATGCTTATGAAGCAAAGTGCAATAGAGTATCGTTGGAAAAGAAATGTTGGTAAATGGTAAATGAGACAAAAAATGGAATGATAGTAGTGACAAAATGGAGTGATGATAGTGAATAAAATCCCATACCCCCCAAGTGAATTGGTTTCATTTTCGCATGCAACGTGGCATGATTCATAGAAGTGAAAATGAAAGGGAGCTTGGTGAGGGAAGTTTCCAGATTATTCATTGCTAGCATTTGAGGAATTACATGATTAAAGTTTAGAAAATAGCATACCTCCACTTACCCAAAACATTGATGAACTATGCAATAGGAATATGGCTAATGCGGTTGCTAAAGCATGGAAAATTTCACCGCTGCAGGATCATGTGAAACATGATTGTTGTTGTAGCTGCGTCTATTGTTTGTTGGATCAGAGAATGTGAAGTGGAGGAATCTAAATTGTTGTTGATGAATGATGGAAAAGAGGAACCATGAAAGTGGAACTGTGGTACTCTCATATAGTTGAAGTCATGTTGCTCTAACTGTTGATGGAGTCATGAAAAGTGTATAGTATTCACCTGTTGCTAAACCCAATGGTATAATTCTAGTCATGCAAATGAATGTGTCAATGTCAAGCATGAAAATAATTCATTGGATTATCGGCCATTGATGAATGTCATTAACCAATGCGAGGAAAACTCACCATTGATGTTAATGAGTGCCAAGGTAGCCGAGTAAATCTTGCGAAGTGAAAATCAATGATATGATGTCGAGCCACTTGCAATATCTAATGATCAAGAGAGAATGATGTATTCCCATGATTTTCAGGGAGCGAGCTTGCCATTAAGGCATGCAAGCCTCAAGGTACTCAAAAGGACTCTAATCTCTATCCTGGATGAGGATCTGAGGTCGATAAAGCAAGAATTGTTGAAAGGTGGGCCTTTAGGAATCCCACATTAGTTAACGCAATTTTTTACAAAAATATTGGCAGGACTATAGGAAATATCTCAGTAGCAACAATTTTTATGGCAAGGCATTGTAATCATGGAAAAGGAGCTGACTGGTTTTATCCATAAGGAAAAATGAAATGGAAAAAGAAGACAAAAATATATGCGACTCTGAAAAAAATGGCCATGTGTGAAGCCATGACTGATAAGGCGATGGAAAGTGGACTTCAAGACATGGATGACTAATGTTCATTTGAAGGAAAAATGGGGTAAAACATTCATGATGCAAATGGGTTTATAAAAGTTTTATGTGTAACAACAAACGTCATGATGTTTATGATGAGTAACAACTCCTTCAAGAAATCAACAAAGCATGTTTTTTTTTCAAAAGTTTTGTGATTCTTGAAAATGACTTCAGCAGCAAAATGCGATCGTCTCTGAACCTAGAAAAATGTGAGTACTAATCCTGTAAACAAACTTGTGATAAGTTCGAAAAAAACATATCATGTAGAAAGAAGTACGAATGTGGTAAAAATAAAGTGTGGTGTACCTATTTCTATTGTGCGCTTATTTCATTGTTGATCACGGCATAAAGTGACTCAAGAAACCAAGTTAGCTTAAAAATTATTTTCATATTGTTTTCAATAATGATTCAAATCCATTTGCAATTTTTTGATTTTTACAATGTTTTGATTTTTATAATTTATTTTTATTCTTGTAACTTTTTTTATGGTTTTGTTATTTTTAATTGTTTTGTTTTTGTTTATTTTTGTATCTTTTTTTTAATTGTTATATATATATATTAAGTGTCCTAAAAAAAATTAAAATAATGCAAATTATGGAAACCTACTAATAAAATGTATTATAAAATTGTCACGGAATTAAAGTCTTAATACCAAACCATGTACAGTAAGTGAAGGAAACTCCTCATGGACCATACCGTGAACCATCGGGCCTGTGGATATTTTCAATGTACGGAGTGGCATTTAGAATGTGTGTTCCTATTTATTTACGTCAACATTATGTATGTAGTTTCTTAAATGCTACAAGAGCTTGAATTATTTCTATTTCACATATGAGTAATCAATGACAATATCTCGAAATGTCTTTGCGGGATTTATTTTATCTAGCCAAGGATAGGACCACCATCATTATTCTGCATGAAAAGCATCAAATTGACACAATCAAAAATTCATTGCGAGAGAATTAGTTTTACATCTGTCTTTGGTGTTTCTTCAACTGATGGTTATTAAAATATATATGTGGGTCATGGATCTGGAACTCAATCTGATGAGTTTTCGTATCGATCTATGGGCTCTGATACTTCAACAACTGCATCAAGGACTTGATCAATGACTGGATAGGTATTTATTATTCTTTCTCAGAAAGTGGTTTATGAAGCTTGTTCTCTATTTCCAACTTCCCAGTCCTCGTTTTAGGCCTGACAACACATATACCATGGTCATCGATGCCCACAATGTGATAGTCCCTTTGATCGACAATAAACGAAGAACCTATACCCTCGAAGAACCCTATACCAAAGACGTGAAATCTATATATGCCAAAACATACCGCATCTCAAGTGTGTGTGAGGTCATCGATGAATGAGGAGCGATTGATTCGATTGATTCAATTCGATTGATTGGAAACATGTTTCTAGGGTGGGACGATCCACCAGACGGGAAGGAAACATAAAACATAGTTTGAGGTTCAACAGTCCAATTGATGAGTATTCTGGAAAACGCATTGATTCGATTTGATTCTAGCAACTGATGAGTATTATTGGGAGGAAAATTCCAACTTATTCATATTCTGGGAGATATATATGTTGTTGTTGGATCAAGGTAAACAAGAAATGCTTAGTCAACTGATCTTTCGGATCGATGTGACCGAGAGGAATGATGGAGGAAAACTTTCCTTCAAATAAGAGAAGGATCCATCAAATAGGAAACATCATTATATTTTTAACTTAATGAAGGGAAAATAAAATGTGGATGGACAGAAAATTCAGGAAAGCCAACACATATTGATAAAATTTCAAAATAGTTATGTGACAATGATACTTATGGGGTTTGGCTCCATTACCTCTAGACATGGAATACATGTATTTTTTATTTGAGAGATCGTAACAATATGTGGATTTTGGGTGAGGAAAATCCAACCATACCAATGAAATCATTATGAAAACAAACTTTCTTAGTGAAGATCTCACTCATCCTTCAAAAATGCTTACTGACAAATTACATTGACTACTTTAAGATGAATGCACATTGAAAATTTTAGTTGATCATGGGTGACTCAATCGGATAAAGAAATGAGTTCTTACTATCATTTCAATGTTTCTTTGCATTTCAAATTCCTCAGCTAAAAGATATGAATGGGAAGATAGGAAACAACAAGTATGGGAGAGATCGGAGAAGGCAGGTTCTTTTGTAGATGGACAAGTTAAGGTAGGTAGGGGTTGAGATGGATTATTTAGTTATGTATAGTGAAGCTAGGAACCCAAGGTCAGAACACATGAGGGGAGAACCACATACGGGTATTCATTCATTGTTGGAGGGGAAGGGACCATATTGTATTCTTTCGTTGATAGTGAACCGTAGAGATCAGAGCTTGGCCATTGTTTCAAAGATGGGTTGATCTGGGGAAGGGATATCTATAGATTTATAGCATACCACCAAACAAAGATATATTCCTTATTGTTGACATCAATATGACTTCTCTTTTGTTTGTTTGCAGGGTTATTTCCATGCATCTACAGGATAAGGGGCGAGGGAGAAAACACGACTTTTCTTCCATGCAAACCAAAAATAAACCAAGAGGAAAGTTAAAAATGAGATTGGATCTTTGTGTGAGAGTTATGTGTAACTATTTTTGTCACCTTCATTGATTAGTTATGGGCCTCTTATCTTGCATAAATTGCAGACCTTCTTATTCATTTATTATTTTTTTTCTAACTTACTTACTATTTTATTATTTTGATTTGTAGACGGAATGATTCTCAAACTTTTATTTATGTATTTATTTTTTTCTATTATATTTTAAAATAAAAAATAAAAAATGATTTTGAAAAAAAAAATTGTGAGCAAATGGAAAAAATTGTTGACGAAAAAAATATTAGGAAAAATTTTCATCGTCAATTAATTAATCTTCCTGACATCAATCAATCATCCTAATTTCCTATCCTCACGATCACACAAAGCGTGGAGGACAACATACTTATTCTAAGAAAAAACTGAAAATAAAAGCATGTTTTTTTTTATTCGTTTACCTTACCTACCCTACGCTAATTAAAAATTAGAGATCAGTTACGTGTAGTCAAATAGATAATGTATCCAAGAACACATTAGTAATAAGAATATTTCCTCTTTCAATTTCGCAAATCACAATCATAAATATGTATGAACATACGAAATTAGTTGTTGAAACTATAAATTAAAAAAAGAAAAAGAAAAACTAAATGAATCTAACCTCATACTCGCTTGAAACTATCATTCAATAAGGTTTTGTAGGTGAAAATTGTCTTTCTCAGGTCATGTTGTAGCTCGACATTGTCTTCCTCGACCTCCATCTTGCCTAATTGTGTTGGACAACTGAGAGGGGGGGTGAATCAGTTGTTACTGTGCTTAAACAATTATGCTTCTTTTAAAATCTTTACAAGGCACTCAATGATGATCACAATAATGTAGAGAAATAAACAAAGGCACATTCAGCATCAGTCACATATATGAGAAAGACAGAGACAGATAATTCCTGAGGAAACCCATATAGGGTAAAAACCTTTTTTTTTTATATGATAAGTATTATCTACATTCTTTACATTATCATACATATGAGCACCAACTCATTGTGAGGCTACAACCTCTGTTTTTGCAAGCTGCAACTTGCTGAGAGCACCAAATCTCTGTTTTCTCTAGCACCCACTAGAAGGAAGCACCAACCCCCTGGTTTCTCTAACACCAACTAGAAGGAAGAACCAACTCCCTAGTTTCTCTAGCACCAACTAGAAGGAAACACCAACTCCCTGTGTTCAAGCACCCACTTGAACCTTTGAGGACAACAGTCCTTCCTAGCACCTCCCAACCACCCTAAATAATAAATTCTTTGTTACTGAAACTTATTACAACAATATAACATTATCCAATGGCTTACTAGCCCAATTTTTGTTCTGTTACGCTGCTCTGCCCTTTCTACATCAATGTCTTCTGCACGCCCCTTGCACTTTTTGTTCTTCTTCCTTTTATACTCTCTGCACCATATCCCTTCAATGCAACCTTCCTCTACTGTGAATCTCTACTCCTGTGCTCTGCCTCTTTGTTCACACTTGAATTATTCTACACCACCACAACAACCCTCTCTCTTATTTATTTTCCATTCTTATAGTCTATGTTGTCTTTGTGCATGTAATATTCGCAATGCCTCTGCATGCTCACTCCACTCCAAATTCCTCCACAACTCAAGTGCTCTATCTGATCATCATCATGACTCTTCATCTTATCTGGTGGTTCCCACCATGCATCCAACATCAGTAGGTGTTCTGCTGAGATTTCTCAACATCTCTGGTAGTTGAGACTCCTCGTCTTCTTTAGCATAGTCGAGCTTATGCCTTATGTTAAAGTTACAGACTTCAACACTCATCCATCTGTCAATCCCTCTAAGAATCATCTTTCTTCACTGGGTGAAGCTTAGAGACTCTTCATCTCCTCTGTTGATCACACCGAAGTGTCTTCGAATCCTCTGGAAGAAACCATCAGTGGTTTCTGGCAGTTACACTGTGTCGAGCTACAGTAGCCCTCCGATCTTGTTCAAATTCACATACACCATTTGGTTGATTCCATGGGATCTTTCATTCATTTCAGCATTTCAACATTCAGCAATTCGGCATTCTTGTGACCATCCATCTCAACATTCCCAGTCACGATCCTCGAAAAGGAGCTTGGTTGCTCTAGCTCTTTCCTCCATCTCTCGTTGATGTGACCAAGGGTTGTGACCATGGCCTTATGCATAAGGCGCTTTCATGATTTCACATTTCGTGAGTCTGGATATGAGGCATATCGACTCTCCAAATCACGATCCCTGATACCCCAAAATGGCGTGGGATCAATGGTCCCGATCAACACTTGATCTGATGGCTCAGATCATTTCGTGATTTCGCATATCGCGATTTCGACATTCCTGTGGTGAATGTTCTTGATGCTTCCAACTCTCGATCCACGAAATTCTGAAATGGACTGAGATCAATGGTCCAGATCAGACCTTGATTCAATGGCTGCGATTAAATCATGATTTCTCAATTCTTGTTGCATTGTTTCTTTTCCCTCTCCATGTCATGATTCGCGAAACTCCGATATGGAGTTGGATCAACGGTCAAGATCTGATCTTAATGTGATGGCTGAGATTAAATCACGATTTCAGATATCACAATTTCAAGAGGTTAGGGAACATCGTTCCTTTGACTCTCCAGTCAGCGAACTGATGATCTATCCCCACGTGTCCTCCTTCTTTCGAGATTTTGTGAGCCCTCTACTCCTTGCACTTTGAGGAACGTGCAGGTTCTCCTTGATCGAATGCTGGTTGGACCCTGCACTCGGATCTAACACCCAAGATCTATCCTCCATATCTGTGCCCTCCTCTTGTCTACATTGAGATCTGATGGTCATCGGTAATCCAGGATGGGATCCAACGATCACTGATCCGCCTGTGATCCTAAGTACGCTATCTCCCTTGAGCTTTAGCCATGAGTTAACCTCATCCCTGGTGCACACCTACGCACTACATTCGACTCTGTGCTAATTCCTCCTGAGCTTACTTTGTTCCTATTTCTCCATCGATGAACACTCTGATCCTGCAATCAATGACAAGTGCATACTGCCTATAAAGCATGCCAACCATCCCTTGCAGCGTCTTCCCAAACTGCTTCTGATGCCCGTCTGTTGCATTCTTCCTATACTCATGCCATATTCATTGTTGTACTTTCCATCAATGACAAGCATACGCTACATGTTAAACATTTGCCAATAATATCCCCCTTTGGCATTGATGGAAACTAAGGCACTCGAATTCCTTTCTCCCCCTTTGACATCAATGTCAAAGAAGAAACATGCTCCCCCTGAGCTATTGCAATGATTTTAGGAGGCATTAGATATTCAAACAATACACAACTCCCCCTAACAAGATGTACTCTTTAGGTGTGAAACGAAATGACACCTAGCTTCTTTCTGAGATATTCAAACAGTGTCTTGGCTAGGGGTTTAGTAAAGATGTCTGCAATTTGTTCTGTAGTGGGAATGTAATGGACCTGAACAATCTGATTGGTGACTTGCTCTCTCAGAAAATGATATTTTATGGGAATATATTTTGTCTTGGAGTGGAAGATAGGATTTTTAGACATGCTGATGGCACTAGTGTTATCACAATGAATTGGGATCGATGCAGTGTATTTTACCTCTAAGTCTGCAAGTGTCTGAATCATCCATAATACATGTGTGCAATAGGTAGCAGCAACAATGTTCTCTGCCTCTGTGGTTGATAAAGAAATGGAACCTTTCTTTTTACTAAGCCAGGCTACTAAGGAGTCACCCAAGAAGAATGCTCCTCCACTGGTGCTTTTTCTCTCATCAACACAG
>JZKD02S1484934.1:387196-411811 GCA_000966675.3 Picea glauca | reverse complement strand
AAAGTCTTAAAACCAAACCATGTACAGTAAGTGAAGCATACTCCTCATGGACCATAGTGTAAACCATCAAGCCTATGGATATTTTCAATGTACCGAGTGGCCTTTAGAGTGTGTGTTCCTATTTATTTACGTCAGTGTTTTGGATGAAGTTTATTAAATGCTACAAGAGCTTGAATTATTTCTATTCCACATACGAGTAGTCAATGACAATATCTCCAAATGTCTTAATGTGATTTATTTTTTTGAGCCCAGGATAGGACCACCATCTCTATTCTGCATGAAAAGCATCAAATTGACACAATAAAAAAAAAATTGTGAGGGAATTGGTTTTCCATCCATCTTTTGTGCTGCTTCAACTGATGGTTATTAAAATATATATGTGGATCATGGATCTAGAACTCAATCTAATGAGTTTCCATCTCGATCTACGGGCTCTGCTACTTCAACAACTACATCAAGGACTGGATCAACGACTGGATAGGGATTTAGTATTCTTTCTCAGAAGGTGGTTTATGAATATTTTTCCCTGTTTCCAACCTCTCAGTCCCCGTTTTACACTTGACAACATGTATACCAGGGCCACCGATACCCACAATGTGACAATCCATCTGATAAAAAATAAACGAAGAACCTATACCCTCAAAGAACTCTATACCGAAGACGTGAAGTCTATATCTGCCAAAACATACTACATCCTGAGTGTGTGTGAGGTCATCGATGGATGGGGACTGATTTATTCGATTGATTCAATTTGATTGATTGGAAACATCTTTCAAGGGTGGGGTGATCCACCAAACCGGAAGGAAACAAAAAACATAGTTTGAGGTGCAACGGTCCAACTGATGAGTATTTCAGAAAGGGCATTGATTCGATTTGATTCTAGCAACTGATGAGTATTGTGGAGAGGCAAGTTCCAATTGATTCATATTCTAGGAGATACGTATTTTGTTGTTAGATCAAGGTAAATGACAGATTCTTAGTCGGTTGATCTTTCAGATCGATGTGACTGAGAGGAATGATGGAGGAAAACTTTCCACCAAATAAGAGAAGGATCCATCAAATACGCAACATCATTGTAGTTTTAACTTAATGAAGCACAAAGAAAATGTGAATGGACAGAAAATTTAGGAAAGCCAACACATATGGATAAAATTTCAAAATAGTTATCTGACAGTGATACTTATGGGGTTTGGCTCCATTACCTCCAGACGCAGAATGCATATATTTTTTATTTGACAGATCATAATAGTCTGTGGATTTTGGCTGAGGAAACTCCAACTATACCAATGAAATCGTTATGATAAAAAACTTTCTTAGTTATGATCTCCCTCATCCTTAAAAAACGTTTACTGACAGATTTTCCATTAACTACTTTAAGATGAATGCACGTTGAAAATTTTAGTTGATCATGTCCGCCTCAACCAGATAATGCAATGAGTTCTTACTATCATTTCAATGTTTCTTTGCATTTAAAATTCATTAGCTGAATGATACAAATGGGAAGATAGGAACCAACATGCAACGTAGAGATCAGAGAAGACCGGTTCTTTTATAGATGGACTAGGTAAGGTATGTAGGGGTTGAGATGGATTCTTTAGTTATTTATAGTGAAGCTAGGAACCAAGGGTCAGACCATATGAGGGGAGAACCAAACATACAGGTATTCATTCATTATTGGAGGGGAAGGGACCATACCATATTATTTCATTGATAGCAGGCCGTAGAGATCAGAGCTTGGCCATTCTTTCAAAGATAGGTTGATCTAGGGTAGGGAGATCTATAGATTTATAGCATACCACCAGACAAATATATATTCCTTGCTGCTGAGATCAATATGACTTATCTTTTGTTTGGTTCCAAGGTTATTTCCATGCATCTATAGGATAAGGGACGAGGGAAAAAACATGGCATTGCTGCCACACAAACCAAAAATAAACCAGGACGAAATTTAAAAATGAGATTGTATCTTTGTGTGAGAGTTATGTGTAATTGTTTTTGTCACCTTCATTGATTAGTTATGGGCCTCTTATCTTTAATAAATTGCATACCTTCTTATTCATTTATTATTTTTTTTCTAACTTACTTACTGTTTTATTATTTGATTTGCAGACTAAAGGATGCTCAAATTTTTATTTATGTATTTATTTTTTTTATTATGTTTTAAAATATAAAATATAAAATACATTTGGAAAACAAAGTTGTGAGAAAATAGAAACAAATTGTAGACGAAAAAAAGATTAGGCAATTTTTTCATCGTCAATCTATTAATATTCTTGACATCAATCAATCATCATCCTAATTTATGATCCTCGCGATCGCACAAAGCATAGAGGAGAACATACTTATTCTAAGTAAGAACTTAAAATAAAAGAATATTTTTTTTATTCGTTTACCCTACCTACCCTACGCTAATTAAAAATTAGAGATTAGTTACGTGTAGTCAAATAGCCAATGTATCTAAGCACACAATAGTAATAACAATATGTCCTCTTTCAATTATGTAAATGACAATCGGAAATATGTAGAACGTGCGAAATTCGTTGTTGAAACTGTAAATTAAAAAAAGAAAAAAGAAAAACTAAATGAATCTAACCTCGTACTCGCTTGAAACCATCGTTCAATAAGGCATCAAAGTTTCCATAAGTCTGAGATATTGATGACAAAAGTTTCAGAAGTTCATAAACCCTAGTTTCTGAGGCGTACGCGAGATGATAGTGTATTAGGGTGTGTATGTACGTGGGGTGGTAGTGTATAAGGGTGCGTACATGATGGAAGAGCCATGGAAACTTGAAAAGATGGAGATGCATAGGTTCTAGATTCTGAGATCAAGCTCCCAAGAAGGTCAGCAGTGCTCAAATACACCAGATCTATCCATTGGTTCAAAAGGTATGTCTCATTTCTATGAATAGTTGGATTTTGATGTATGCATGAGAAATGGTTATCGAGATTTGAGAATTCTCCCTAGAGAGACTAGTGCCTGCATGGGATCTTTTGTATAAGTCAGATCTATAGAAATACAATGATGGTATATTTATCATTGATACTTCTTGTTGAGGCACATCTTGTATTTCTTAGAATATGGCTAATTTTTTTTGTGGTACATGGTTGAGGAGCATAAGTAAGTTGTGGGAGAGCATAGATATGTTGTGATTGGTTATGGTATGGATTGGACAGTTAAAGACATAAGTGAATGTGACTGAAGGCTGCAAAGGTTGTAAGTTTTTCATGGAAATAAAACCCTAATTACTTAGAAGGAATATGCAGGCTGTAGTACAGACAAACCTCTTACATACATGAGTTGTACTACTAGTAGGGTGCGTACATACCCGTGCTACACTACTGACAGGTCATGTACCTATTGACATATTGGAATCTGTTAAGGATTGATTCCTCTTCTCAGTTGGTGTTGATTTATGTAAGATGAGTCTTGCCTTGTAGAGATGGTTCTCTTGTGGATTTGTAAATCTATTCAGTTGTTGTTGATAACCCAAGGATTGTAGTCCGTAATAAAAATAAAATTGTACATAAATCTTATGTTCTTTGTGTTGCTTGTGGTGATGACTTATTGATGATATATGTTGCTGATATATGATGTTGATGTATGTTCACATTTAAATGGTTATAAATGACAACAATAAGCAATGAGTAAATGGTGATTGATAACTAAGGAGTTTTGTGAAGGGGAAGTTTGAAAAAAATCCCTACACTGATTCACCCCCCCTCTCAGTGTGGTTGGTGTGTCCAACAACAAATGCATTTTGAAGAGCTTATGAATAAATGGTATATACACCAAAGTGTTTCACCTTGGGGTGCCCCAGTTTTATTTGTGAAGAAGAGGGATCGAACTTTGAGACTCTGCATGGACTTCATGCAGTTGAATAAAGTAATTGTAAAGAATAAGTATCATTTTCCAAGGATCGATGACCTATTCGATCAGTTGAAGAATGAAATATTTTCTCAAAGATTGATCTCAGATTAGGTTATCATCAAGTAATAATTAAATATGAGGACATTAGCAAGACTACTAACCAAATTCATTATTTGGAGCATATCATATTTTAGGAAGGGATAACAATGGATCCTAAAAAGTTTGAGGCCATTAGAGGATGGTCAGCACCTAAGAATGTAACATAAGTCAGATCCTTCATGGGTCTTTTAGTCTACTATATAATATATATTAAAGGATTCTCAAAGATTGCACACCTGATCACTTCCTTGTAAAATAAGGGAGTGAAGTTTTGGTAGACATTGGAGAGTGAAAAGAGTTTCCAACACTTGAAGCAATTATTAACCAGTGCTCCAATTCTAAGGATTGATGATCCAAATGACGATTTCATAATATGAACAGATGCATGTAAAGAAGGACTTGGTTGATTCCTTAGTCAGAATGGGTATGCTGTATGTTATGAATCAAGGAAGATGAAGGAGCATGAAAGGAATTTTCTCACTCATGATTTGGATTTGGCAGCAATAGTGCATGCCTTGAAGAAGTGGAGGCACTACCTCATGGAGAAAATGTTCGACTTAAGGACAGACTATCATGGTTTGAAAGATTTATTCGGACAACCAACTCTAAATGTCAAGCAAAGCAAGTGGTTAGAGTTTCTTAGTGAATATGAATTTGATATAAAACATGTCAAAGGGAAAGAGAACAAGGTGGTTGATGCACTCAACAGAAGAGTGCATGAGTTGCATGCTACAACCATCAATGTGTATCAATATTATTTGAAAGACATAATCTTGGAGGCTGCAAAATTAGATTTGCAATACAAGAAATTAGTGGAAAAATTACAACAAGGTATTTGGCAGTAGAAAAATGAGGACTACAAGATGGGAAATGATGAAATTCTTATGTAGAGAAGCATAATGTATGTACCAAATTCCCAAGAATTAAAAAATTTGATATTGAGGGAAATGCATAACGTACCTTATGATGGATACCTAGGATACAAAAAAACTATTGCACATGTCAAGATCCAATATTATTGGCTAGGCATGAAGAAAGAAGTGGTTGAGTAAATTGTCAAATGTTTGGACTATCAAAAGGTCAAGGCTAAGCATAGACACCCAGCTGGGTTTTTCTATCCATTACCCATTCCTGAATGGAAATGGGAAGTGGTAACAATGGACTTCATCACCAAATTTCCTAGAACAAGAAAGCAACATGATTCTATCATCGTAGTAGTGGACACACTTACCAAAGTTGCCCATTTTATTCCAGTGAAGCTCACACTACTACAGATTGAAAATTTTGTGATGATCACTTGAGATGAAAGTACTCTTTCGTCAAAGCATTCAAGAGAAAAAGTTTGGTTTTTTTAAATCCACCCCATATTCGTCACAATATCGACGCTTGTAGTTTGACCAAATTATTATGGTCAATGTTTGTCACAAGAGTGACGACTATACTTTGTCCGTCGCAAGAGAAATGTATTACTGAACCTTAAAATTGACCGTTAAAAATGACCTTAAATAAATAGGTAAAAAAAATAAAATTTAGGTCACGTTCGTCGCAATTGCGACGATAGTGACCTAAACTTTCACTATAAATATTTGACGATTCAAATATGTTTCGACAATCTTGCTATAACAACGATAGTTCCGAAAAGGTATTTTTGTGCAGAAGAATGTCGCAGAATGTTATTAGAGGTGGGGAAAAAAGTAAAGAGGGTGAAAAGGGTGATGGTAGATGTTAATGCCCTTGTAAAAAATGTTGCCTCAGACATCCCATAAGAATTTTAATAGCAACAACTATAAAACATTGTAGGAAATATGGTCACATTGATGGTGGATCGAATGAATATCGTTCCATGGTAATTAGCTATATATTCATTATCTTTTTTATTTTTTCGATTTTATATAAAATTATATATATATATATATATATATTGTTTAAATGTTTGTTATAGTACACACTATTTTTTCATGATTGTTTGTAATTATAAAGTTAGAGTTGACCTGTAACTTTCCACAAAATATTGCACCAAGTATTAGTAGAAATGATGTTGTACAAGCTGAGGAACATCATCATGACCAAGAAAATGAGGATCTCATGGAAGAAGATGATGGGACAAATAAAGTTAATGATCCCATGGAAGAAGATGATGGGACAAATCAAATGATCCAAGATTTGTTTTCGCGGCCAGATGAGGATGGGGAAAATGTTGGTATTTATGATGAACCTCTATTAGAAAAGGTAAATAAACGACTTTATGAGGGATCAAGAGAAAAAAATTTCTTTGCTACATTGTTGCTAGTGAACTTAAAGGTTATGAATAATTTTTCGAACACTTGTATGACATAGATACTAAGGTATGTAATATGTTTCATCTCATACAATACATAAATGTTGATTTTTTTTATTTGTTTTTAGTGTTAATTAATGTGTAAAATAAGAATGCAATTTTTACGATTAATATTCTTACATTAACTAGTTGTTTGTTATGTTGTAGATTGTTAGGTGAATTTTTGTTACCATCATCAAATATTTTAGCTCACACATATCGAGGTTTGCATGCCATTATGAAAGACATTGGAATGGATTATCAAACTATAGATGCATGTCCTAATGACCATATTATATTTTATAGACAACATGCTTCGAAAACTGAATGTCCACAATGTCTTATTAGTAGATATCGAACCAATCAAGTAACAAAAAGGGTGCCTCGAAAGGTTCTTCATCATATTCCCATAATTCCACGTTTGCAGCGATTTTTCAGGTGTGAAAGCATAGCACAATTTATGGATTACCATGCATGTAACAGAAGTGGATATGGTGTTCTTTGAATGCCTGTTGACAGTTCTACATTTAGGGAAATTGAGGAAAAATGGACAGATTTCAAAGATGAACCTCGTAATGTTAGGCTTTCATTGGCAGCTGACGATGTTAATCCATTCGGAGAGCTTAGGTCTATTTACTCAGTGTGGCCTATTTTTGTTATCAACAATAACATTACCCCTTGGATGTCAATAAAGAGGGAGAACATAATGTTGACAATGATTGTTCTAGGTATTTCTCTACATTAATTTTTTGAATTTAACATTTTCATTCGTTTCAATTTTTGCATAATATCTTTTGTTTATTTATTTAATTATATATATTACATGATATCATTCCTTTAGTAATTATGTGTAATTTCAAACAAATACTAGGTATGTACCACGTTAAAGATATGAATGTATATATCAAGCCTCTTATTGAAGAGCTACCAAAGTTATGGGTTGGCATCACAATGTATGACATATGTAAACCAATCGGGGAGAAGAAATTTAAATTTCATGGAATACTTTTATGGACAATTCATGATGCCCCTGGACTAACACATTTTTTTGGTATGTATAAGCATTTTAATATTGCGCTTTAATACTATATAATATTTTAATGTTATCATGGTGCATGTTTACTTTTTAAATAATCTCACCCTATAATTGACATTAATCCATTTGTTTCAGGTCTTCAAACAAAGGGTAAATTTGCATGTCTAGTTTGTGGCCCTAAGATGGAGTATCGTCATTCAAAAAGTTGAGGAAATATGGTGTTTGATGAGTATAGGCACCTTCTTCCTAAGAACCATAGGTATCGTACTACTGAAAAACATATTTTCAATGGGAAAGAAGAGACTGGTTTAAAACCATGAAGAATGACAGCTCACCTATGGAGGTTGGAATATAATATAAATCGTCAAGGTACTCAATTTTGTAATGTATCGTAGATCATGTAATGTTTTGAATGTTTATTTTAATCATTGAATTTATTTTACCGTATTTGATAATTATTTTTATGATTCTTTAATGATTCATGAAGGTCACAATCATCATGGAGGTATTAATAATGGGCTTCCATGAGGAATGAAATCTTATCCTGCTCAATTTATGAGGTTGCCCTACTATTGGGAGCTAAAAATAACTCATTTTTTTATACAATGGATATCAGGAAGAATGTGACTAAAATGTTCTGGCAAATCATAGATGGTAGGAGGGACAAAGAAAAAATTGTCCAAATTTGTACTGACATTCAGGAACACAATTGATCCAGGATCTTTTTGTCATGTGACTTATTAAAGAATTGGATAAAATGAGCATAAACAAAAGTACACCATATAGAAGGAAAAGCTCAAAATGAAAGAGACACAATCATGCAATATGAACACATAGAAATTGATAATGGAGTTCGTCCCTGGTGGACTACGTCTCCGGGTCCTGCTCTCAAATGGGTAGGTCTTTTTATTAACTCCACAAAAGAATTGGGCAAAATACATAAGTATACCTCATTCTGGAGCTAAGCCATAGAAGCTTTGCTCAGATCAGAAAAATAACACCACCACTATGTTTGTGGTGTCGTTTTACCTAAAAATGATTGTCTCTATGCCTCGATCCAAGTTTGACACTTCTTGACCCAAGAAAAATCTCAACTCTAATTTCGTACCTCGGTCTCGAAATTCGTGCCTCTTACGTCCATGCGCCCTTGGTTCTCCTCCTAATACAAATGAGCATAAAACTCTATACAAAAGAATTCATCACCAAGTTTTCTTCTCCAACATGTAATAAGAACTCCCTTACATGAGAGATGAACCCCCTTTTTATAACCCAAAAGGAGCATGTTTACATAACAAAATAATCAATTACAATTTTCTTAAAATAACCCACTTGGTTGGGTTGTTTAGCATCCTTAGCCATTCGATCCATTGGCATGAGGTTTGTTTTAGCCATAGGTTAAATATGGCATATGTAACAAAAGGTATGTTATAACTCCCTTATAAATAGGGTGCATGACATAATCCATAGCTTATAATAAACAAATATTAAAACAACCCCATTAAAATAGGGCGTAGGTTTGTTAAAAACCCACTTATCCAAACTCCAAAACCATGGAATAGTTATGGAGAACGAATCTCAAAGGTAGTTAGGAATAATTTATTGGTGGATGGTCACATGGTGTGATATGAAACCAAGGGCTGGGCTGAAGGCTTAGCCCTTTCCTCCCCCATTCAAAACATTTTTAAAACTTAAATAAAATTTCACCCACATTACAAATAAGAAACGTCGCTTGGTCTAGTGGTTAGCACATGAGTGTGGGGCCTTTGGGTTGTTTCGAATTCACAAGTTTGACTCTTGGTGAGTTGAATAATATTTTTCATATTCTAGCCATTGGAGGGGTGCCATGTGGCAGCCCATGACTGGGCCACGTGGAACCATATAATTGGTCCATCAAAACTGCCACTTGTCACAATATGATTTGTCAATGAAGTTGACATGTGTCATCACCAAACATGTCCATGTGTCTTCCATGCCACGTCATCTTTCCAACTCAGTTGTGCCACATGTTACTCTTTCAGTGGTGCCACGTGTCCCTTTAACTTTTGCCTATTTGACCAAAATTGACTGAACTTTGACTGCTTATAACTTTTGATCCGTAACTCCATTTGATGAGCCATTTGCGTTGTTAGAAAGCTTGTGACGCTCTCTTCATGATTATTCCATTTTCACTGAGTTTTAGAAACTTTGATGTTTTTCCCTTTTGTCACCTGTTGAAGCCATTTTGAGTGTTTTGATTTGCTTATGTGTGTTCTGAGTTGTCTTAACCTTATCTGAATCCATTTTGGATCACGCCTTCCCACTAAGATCATTTTGGACCACTAAAATCTTTCATCAATCAATTGGTAAGTGAGGGAAGAGTTCCCTCACCTTATCTTTCTCAATCCACTTTGCCTTGCATGGATTTGTGCCCTTTAAGCCTACTCGAAGATAATCAACATCACCTCTACGTGAAGTCCTCGTCCTTCTGTCCAGGATGATATCCTATTGTAGCTCATCCAAGTACTCAGGTGCAAACTCATCAACTGATGGTATTGAAACTTCCTCATCCTGATCCATGATCATGGGAGGTTCAAAAAGTTTCAAGTTCTCTATGTTCACAACTGAATAAATCTGCATATAAGGTGGAAGATCTAAATGAAAAGCATTAGTGCCACTTTTCTCCAGAATAGTGAAGGGTCCATATCGGATGGGCTTAAGTTTCTTGCCTTCACCTTCAATCGTTCCTTACTGATATGAAGCCATACCTGGTCTCCATCCTGGAACTGATTATCAACCTTGTTTTTGTCATGTCGAGCTTTATACTATGCTTAACTCTTCTCCAACTGTTCCCTGACTACCTGGTGTATCTGTTGAACCCTCTGGATGAACTTGTGGGATCTATCCTATGTGCATACTTCATTCACATCAGCATCTCTCCCATACTTCAAGTCCAAAGAAACTTTTTTTAGGTACCCATAACATGTCTCAAAAGGTGAACTCTGAGTAGATGAATGTAAAGCTCGATTATAAGCATGTTGTACATAAGGTATCTATTCATCCCATAACTTAGGATGCTTGTTGCAGTAGCCTCGAAGCAAAAGTATCATTGTTCAGTTTACCACCTCTGTCTATCCGTCGGTCTGTGGATGAAAAGCAGTGCTCTTCTTCAATTTGGTGTCCATCATTCTCCACAAGCTAGTCCAAAAATCCCCAAGGAATCAAGTATCTCGATCCGAGACAATGGACATGGGTAATCCAAAGTGAACCCAAACATACTGAAAAAAGAGATTAGCATTTTGATCAGCAATGATCTATTTTTTACATGGCATCAAGATACACATCTTGCTAAACCTATCCACTATGAAATACAAATAATCATGACCCCCTCTGGTCAGTGGTAAACCCCCTACAAAATCCATGGAAACACTTTCCCATGGATGGGATGAAACAGGAAGTGGTGAGTATAGCCTCAATTTTCTATTAGTGGGCTTACAAGTAGAACACATCACACACCCCTTTAGATATTTACCTACAATTTCTTTCATATGAGGCCAATAACAAAACCTTTGCAAATGAGCCATAGTTTTTCCTACCCAAAAATGCCCCGATACAAGGGAAGTATGAGCTTCTCATATTACATGGACTCGTTCACTTGTAGGAATACATAGCTTCCCAAGATGATAGAGTAACTTTCCTTGCAAACAATAGTTCTCTACTTGTGCACCATGGGTTAGCTTCTCATATACTTTTTTAAAATCTTCATCGATGACATATTGTTCTACATAACTATCATGAGATAAAGAAGTATTCTTCAAAATAATAGAAGCAACAATAGGAGGTCTAGAAATCATATCGGCTACCTTGTTACTTGTACCCTTATTGTACTTGATTACCAAATGAAATTGTTGTAGAAAACCCATCCATCTATAGTGTCGAGATTGTTGTAGTTTGGTCTATGCCTGAAGATACTGTAAGGGCTGGTGATCTGTATGTATGATGGTTTCCTTCCCTAACAAGTAATGCTTCCATTTCTTTATGCTTTGAACTAATGCATACAACTCTTTATCATATGTAGGATAGTTAACAACAACTTGGTTAAAAGTCTCAGAGTGGTAACATATAGGCTTACGATATTGCATCAATACTGCACCCATTGCGTATCCGTTGGCATCTGTCTCGATATCGAACAACTGTTGAAGATTCGACAGTGCTAATACTGGTGTGGTACTGATCTTCTCCTTCAAAATGTTGAAAGCTTTTGTTTCTTTCCTTCCCACTGAAAAGTGTTCTTTACATTGGTTAAGGCATGCAAAGGGGCTGCGATAAAAGAGAAGTTGGGAATGAATCTTCTCCAATACTGGACTGCACCCAAGAAGCTTCGAATCTCGGTTACACTCTTTGGCTCAGGCCATTTTGCAATCATTTCAATTTTGGAAGGATCAATCTTCAATTGTCCTCCTCCCATGATGTGACCTAACTATACAAGTGCAGTCTTGCCAAATTCACATTTAGGCATTTTCACATACAACTTTTCCCTCTGCAAAGTATCCAATACTTGCTTTACATGCCTGACATGTTCATCCCAAGTCCCACTGAAAAAAATAATGTCGTCTAAATATACAATCACAAAGTCATCTAGGAAAGGCCTGAATACATCATTCATCACACACATGAAAGTTGTCGAAGCATTACAAAGCCGAAATGGCATAACTAACCACTCAAACAATCCGTGTTTGGTTTTAAAGGCATTCTTCCATGCATCATGTTCTGCAACCCTGATTTGATGATATCCACTATGCAAATCCAACTTAGTGAAATAAACAACATTCTTTAACTGATCAAGTAAATCATCTATGCGAGGAAGAGGGTATCGATTTTTCACTGTGATTTTATTTAAATCTCGGTAATAGAAACACATTCACCATGTGCCATCTTTCTTTGGCACCATCATGATCAGAGAACCATAAGGTGATGAATTGGGCCTAATGACCCATTTATCCAATAAGCCCTGTACCTACTTCTTGATCTATGTCATCTCCACAATTGACATCCTATACATGCCCACATTAGGCAAAGGAGAATCCTGCTGCAGATGTATCTCATGTTGGATTTCCCTGTTAGGAGGTAATCCATCTGGTTCTTGAAAAATATCATCATACTTAGAAACAATATCAGTTAATTCCTCTTTATAACATGGATCACACCCTTGGAAAGCATCGGATGTCCTAACATCTTTCTCTTTGATGACCATGAGTACATATCTCTTATTAGTGGTTATGAGTCCTTTCATTTGTCCTACACTAACAAGCATCGTATTCACCCTCATGCTGTGATCTCTAACAATATATTCCACTCCCCCTTTAGTAAGGTGGTATTTATTCTCATGACGAAAGAAGACTGATGTTCTATCATAAAGATAAGGACTTCCCAACACTATGCCACATATATCAAGCGGTACAACATCCAAATCTACTTCATCAATCAACTTTGAAGCAATAGCAAATCTAACCCTACATTGTTTGGTGACATTAAGTTTTTCTTTGTCACATACCCAACCAAGAGGGTAAGGCTTTGGATGTGGTTTCGTTATAAAACCCATCTTTTTGACAAGTGCTTCAGATATTAAGTTTACTTGGGAACCCAGATCAGATAATGTATCTATCTTAGTATGTTTAGATACAACTCGTATATGAAATATCTCATTCCTCTTTTGTTCAGCAATATGAGATTCATTGGTGGAACTTGAACTAGCATGAAGAGAATATTTACCTTGTACTCCAGCTGCTGTGATATTTCCTTCATCTCTTGATTTGGAACCAAGATCTTGATGTACTGTAGAAATAGTCTTTGTCTTCCCCTTTCTAGTGAACTATTTCAGTTTATTTTCCGGATGTAGTTTCCAACAATGTTCTTCATCATGACTTCTCCTCTTGCAATGAGTGCAGGATGGTTTTTCTCCTTCTCTCGTTAAAGTAGCGGTCTTATTGCTCTTCCTTTTGAACTTCTTGAAATTCTTTTGTGGGAAATTGGAAGGTTTCTTCGTGGGATCTTCTTGAACATGTTTCCCCATGTTCTCAAGGTGAGTGTCTTGCACACAAACTTCTTCAAAACTGGTGGGGTTAAACAAGAGCATAGTATGACAACTATAACTATGAAGTGCACCAATATACTTCATTAAAGTTTCATAAGAATCCAAAGGAATATTCACTGTTAAATCTTTCTTCCTAAATTCCTCTGTGAAACTTTGTATGTTCTGACCTTTACTCTGTCTCAACATTTGCCATTCCATCATTGCTTTATGCAAATAGCCTAATGGATAGAACTGCTTCCTTATCTCTGTTTTAAAATCCGACCATGAGGAAATAAGCTTACCACACTTACTTTTGTCATGTAGTTTGCTCTCCCACCATACGAGAGCGGTGCCTTCCAACTGAAGAGAAGCCAATTGCACTTTAACTTCCTCTTCGTCAATATTTTGAACACGACAATATACTTCAACCTGTCGGATCCAATTGTCTAACTTTTCAAGATTATCATCTCCATTAAACATAGGTAAATCAAACTTTACATCAAGCTTTAATAACGGTTTCTTAAAAGAGGCTTTATGGTTAGAATGTTGAGAGTGATGAGAATTCTCAGAGGAAGAACTAGAACTTGAAGGTGAAGATGGAGGCTCAGGAGGATCTCCTCCAACCCCTTGATTTACTGAAGCATCATCATCTGCATGTGCTTCATTTTTCCTCTCCTTCTTCTTCATCCTCTCCTCGTAATCTCCATACATTCATTCGACCATTTCTGACATGCGATAAAAGACCATGTGAAAGTTTTTCTCTTGTTCATCATGCTTGTCTTCTTCTTCCATCTTCTTCCTTCGGGATGTACGACCAACTTCGGGATTGAACGTCTTAAGAGTTCCTTCACCCTTCTTATGCTTGGCCCTAGTAAGCATTCATACTCAACAATTCAAGTCAAAGACAACTTCTCTGATACCAACATGATTGGGAATCTTTTCGTCAGGTGACTTATTAAATAATTGCATAAAATGAGCATAAACAAAAGTACACCATATAGAAGGAAAAGATCAAAATGAAAGAGACAGAATCATGCAATATGAACACATAGAAATTGATAATGGAGTTCATCCCTGGTGGACTACATCTCCTGGTCCTTCTCTCAAATGGGTAGGTCTTTTTATTAACTCCACAAAAGAATTGGGAAAAATAGATAAGTATACCTCATTTTGGAGTTAATCCATAGAATCTTTGCTCAAATCAGAAAAATAACACCACCACTGCGTTCATGGCATCATTTAACCTAAAAATGATTGTTTCTATGCCTCAATCCAAGTCTGACAATTCTTGACCCAAGAAAAATCTCATCTTGGATTTTGTGCCTCAGTCTCGAAATTCATGCCTCTTCCGTCCACACACCCTTGGTTCTCCTCCTAATACAAATGAGCATAAAACTCTATACACAAGAATTCATCACCAAGTGTTCTTCTCCAACTTGTAATAAGAACTCCCTTACATGAGAGATGAACCCCCTTTTTATAACCCAAAAGGAACATCTTTACATAACAAAACAATCAATTACAAATTTCTTAAAATAACCCACTTGGTTGGGTTGTTTGGCATCCTTATCCATTCAATCCATTGGCATGAGGTTTGTTTTAGCCATAGGTTAAATATGGCATATGTAACAAAAGGTTTATTATAAATCCCTTATAAATAGGGCGCATGACATAATCCATAGCTTATAATAAACAAATATTAAAACAACCCCATTAAAATAGAGCGTAGGTTTGTTAAAAACCCACTTATCCAAACTCCAAAACTGTGGCATAGTTATGGAGCGTGAATCTCGAAGATAGTTGGATAGAATTTATTGGTGGATGCTCGCATCGTGTGATATGAAACCAAGGGCTGGGCCGAAGGCCTAGTCCTTTCCTCCCCTATTCAAAACATTTTTAAAAGTTAAATAAAAGTTCACCCACATTACAAATATGAAACAATGCTTGGTCTAGTGGTTAGCATGTGAGTGTGGGACCTTGGACCTATTTGGAGGTCACAAGTTTGACTCTAGGGGAGTTGAATAATCTTTTGCATTTTCTAGCGATTGGAGGGGTGCCACTTGGCAGCCCATGAATGGGCCACGTGGCACCATATAACTAGTCCACCAAAACTGCCACTTGTCATAATATGATTTGCCAATGAAGTTGACATGTGTCATCACCAAACACGTTCATGTGTCTGCGATGCCATGTCATCTTGTCAACTCAGTTGTTCCATGTGTCACCCTTTCAGTGGTGCCACGTGTCACTTTGACTTTTCCCTATTTGACCAAGTTTAACTGAACTTTGACCGCTTATAAATTTTGATCTGTAACTCCCTTTGATGAGCCATTTGCACCGTTAGAAAGTTTGCAACGCGTTGTTCATGTTTATGCCATTTTCACTGAGTTTTAGGAACTTTGAATTTTTTCCCTTTTGCCATCTACTGAAGCCATTCTGAGCATTCTGATTTGCTTCTGTGTGTTCTGAGTTGTCTTAACCTTTTCTGAATCCATTTTGGATCACCAATCATGCAATGCAAAGTGTGATCAAATATTCAAATAGATCATATGGAGTACTAGAATGAAATAACCTTCCATGGTTATTAACAAAGCAACAAAGCAATGATGTAAAAGAGGTCATTCAAAGAATTAAATTTCTCATGGGTTTTGCTTCAAACATAAAAAAATATCTTAAAGAAGAAAGGTGAATTTAGTGGGGTAAAAACACATGATTGGCATACCTTCATTAAAGTAATAATTTTGGTATATATATATTGGCCTTATAGATCTTTTATTTTTTTTTATTTTTGTTTGTCTACTTTGGTCGAAACAAATAATGATTCATTTTGTTGTTACAGTATGTTCTACCGCTATCTCTCCCAAACGACTTTGAAAACAACGTCAAATAAGTTATATACAATATTGGAAAATACATGAGGTAAGAAGTAGTTGTGATTTATATGCAAAATGTTCTTTCAAATTATTGTTGTACTTAATGACACGTGCTTTTTTTGTAATGTAATGTAATATATTATATATATATATTTTGTTTGTTAATTTGTGCATGACCTGTTGGCTGCGCGATTAACCTATGGCTTGAGAAACTGCGACTCAGGGGCATCTAAGCCGTCAAAATCACCCGGGGATCGCACCCGGCCTGACCCACACCAACCCTTAACATGGTTGGATTTTTTGTCCCCGCGGGTTTTGAACTGCTGACTTTAACAACACAGAGTGGCTTAACAACACACTCTATCACCGACTACCCTACACCTCGGGGACAATGTAATATATTATATTATGTACTTATGTTGAAACATGTTATTTTCTTGTGTCATGATCTCATGTAGATGGTTGTCATTGAAAGAAATCCATGAAGAAGATATATATTATTGGAAGAGAGAAATTCCTAATCTAATGTGTGAAATGAAAAAGTATATACCTCCTGCATTTTTCAATGCACAAGAACACTACCTCATATACCAAGTTGAGGAGATTGAAATTTGTGGACCTATTCACACAAGGTCAATGTGGATGGTGGAGAGGCACTTGAAATCATTGAAGGTGTTGGTTAGACAAAGAGCACATCCTAAGGGTTCTATGGTGGAGGGATATATGGTATATCAATCCATGGTGTATATTAGTCAGTATCATCCTAAATTAGCAGCGCCAACTATGCATGCAGTGGATCACATTTGGGGTGTGAACTCCGTCAAAAAATTTGAAGATCAGGAGCATCTGTTGGGGAAAGGTAGAATGAAAAAAATGAGAGGTAATATATTAATAATTGTGAAAATTTATATTATTAATACATATGAAGTTTCATTTTTGTGTATATATGATCATACTAATTAATATATTAATATAATTTATTTCGTAAATTATAAATATTTATAATTACTGTCATATTGTACATTATAACTAATATTTAATATTGGTGAATTATGTTTTTTTGACTCAGTGTCTCTAGAGTGGGATGCACTACATTTATACATTGCAAACAATATTGATTGGATGAATGTATGGATTGAAAGATGTAAACAACATAATGGAGGTATGTTATCATGGCAATGACTGTCTGAATTGGTTAGATAAGCTTGTCGTAATGGAGATGCCAATGTTACGCAGAGGGAAATTGATCTAGCATATAGTCTGAAAGATGGACAGGTAAGAAATTTCACCCATTTTATTCAGTTATTTTAGATTATACTAATGTGACTACATGTGTATTGTATTTTTCATATACTTTCAAAGTTATATAAATATATGTTAATTTATTAATTTACAATCCATCTTTTTCATATCTGACATATTGCAGTTGAAACACCACAAGGCTATGTGGTGCAATGGTCGTAAATTTCGCATCAAATAATTGGAAGAAACAATGAAAACTTTTGATAGTGGGATAACTGCAGTATTCCAGGTTACTAATGTTTCCTCTAGGAGTGACAGACATCCCCGAGAATATGAAAATAGATACTATGGGTATTTAAACGATATACTTGAGTGTGACATTAATTCCTTCAAATTAGTATTGTTCAATGTCAAATGGTATAGGTTACGAATGAATGAATGTGATGAGGAAAGAATTGTTATTCAACATGCCAACGGATTTCCAATGATTAAAAAAACGATGTTTGAAAGAGGACATGATCGCTATGTTTTTCCAAGCCAATGTGAATAGGTCTTTTACTCCAATGTTCCAAGTGAAAGGGATTGGTCATTTGTTGTTAGATATGATCGAAGAGGAAGTCCAATTAAGTATATTCATTTACAGGAAGAATATGATATTGAAGATTAAGAATATGATTCGACAAAATATCAGACAGATCTAGAAGAGCATGGAGGGTCAACTGATGAAGAAGACGAAGAAGATCATGATCTAGGTGTAGGAGACAATATTTCAATTCCTGATGATGATGTCGATGAAAATATGTTCAAAAATGAAATTGATGACGATGATGATATCATCAATCATTTCAACATCGTTTCCGAACCAGATGATGATATCATCAATCATTTAAACATTGTTTTCGAACCAGATGATGATATAGATGTTGAGTTCGATGAAGAAGATCAAGATAGAGAAAAAGGATGATTACACAGATGTTGAGCTTGGACTAGGTACATTACTATATAATATTTTAATTTGTATGAATTATTCTCTTAAAATAATTTACTTTTAATGTCATGGGTTAATTACATGTTTTTAAGTTTTATGCAACGTTTTTATATTCTAGGTTACATGTTGTTTAATTATTATTTGAAACCTAAAAATAGTTGTGAATATAGTAAATTATGTGGTAGACTAAAAATATCATTTAGAAACACATAATTTCATGTACCTTCATTAATTTTTGTTTTTGTAGTTTCTTTGCATGAATCTTGTAACACCCTGTTTCCCCCAGTTTGTAAAAATAACTGCACTGGCCAAGAACTGTGGAAAACTCAGAAATGTGAATATATGATGTGAATGGACCTTGTGGAAAAGGTCGATGAATGTGAATAATATTATGAATTTATATTGCACGGCTACTAAGAGGGGATATGATGAAAAAAAGACACGAGGGGAGAACTTTGGCAATATGTAGAGTGAGTGATAGCATAGAGGAAGGAGAGTAACCTTCGATCCTGGTCACTGGAAAATAGAGACGCAGTCTCACAGTATCGTGGTCTCATCTCGGGGGTGGCTAGTGGTAAATCCGTTGAGATTCGTTGAGCCTACATTTGGGTGGAAACGAGCACCCCTCTTAGCAGTTACATAACCCCCTAGTGTTACTTTCTAATGAGTGTTTTTCCTTTGGCATCTTGAAATATATGTATTCTGACAATTATGTTCATAAGCTGTGAAATTGTGAATAATTTCAGTATAAGAATGTCTGTATGATATTTTGATCAGTACTGGTAGTTGTATGTTTATAATGGAAAGACTACGTATGGTTTATTATTTCATAAGTTTTTATTTATATGCATACTGATCTAGTTCAGACTTCATGTTTGGTTCTCGGGAGAGTGATACCCTTATCTGCCTCAGAGAGTACCCTGGGTAAACTTCCCCATAGAGATACCCTTCTCAAAATCCCATCAAGACCTTGGAGAAAGGACGTGAAGGCGCAAGGCCTTAAGAAATCCCTGATAAGTATCAAATCGACGGATGAAATCCCATGGGGAGATCAGTGGTCACTCACAACCGTCAAGTCGGAAGAAGAAATTGGAGTGTTAAGCGCCTTAACCCTGAATAGGTGTTGATCGACGGACAAGATCCCATCGGGAAATCTGTGGTCACCCATGACCGTTAGATTGGTAGGAGAAAGTAGGATGTTAAGGCCTTACCACTTTCTTTTTCTGTGTCTTTGTGGGTAGCGAAGAGATTGGGATCGTAGATCCCCAAGGTCCAGGAGATCATCTAGACCGTTGATTTTTCCATGTCAAGGAAATCATGGGAGAATGCACAAGTTAGGAACCTATCTGAACCGTCAGATCTTGGCTGGAAAACCCAACAGCTATTGGATCTGTCAGGAGATACCCGAGGGTTAAACCCCAGTGAATAGGGGCAAAAACCCAGAAGTGGATCTGGACCATCTGATTTAGGGAGGCCATGTGTCGCGAGATTACCCATTTTGGGAAATCGAGAATCGCGAATTTGGAAGTCCTAGTGACAAGAGATCGAGACTTTTCATGGTTGAAACCCCGAAGCAGTAGTGGACCATCCGATTTAGGGAGGCCATGTTTCGCGAGATTACCCATTTCAAAAAATCAGGAATCGCAAATTCAGAAGTTCTGGTGACGAGAGATCGGGACTTTCCATGGTGGAAACCTCGAAGCAGTAGTGGACCATCTGATTTAAGGAGGCCACGTGTCGCAAGATTACCCATTTTGGGGAATCGGGAATCACGAATTCGGAAGTCCTGGTGATGCAAGATCGAGACTTTCCATGGTGGAAACCTCGAAGCAGTCGTGGACTGTCCAATTTAAGGAGGCCGCATGTTGCGAGATTACCCGTTTCGAGAAATCGGGAATCACAAATTCGAAAGTCCTGGTGACGAGAGATCGGGAATTTCCATGGTGGAAACCCCAAAGCAGTCGTGGACCATCCGATTTAAGGAGGCTACGTGTCAAGAGATTAACCACATTGGGAAACCGGGGATTAAGAATTCGGGATCCCCGTGGTGGAGAGTTCGGACTCTCATGATGATAAGTCCCGGTGAATGGAAGAGATTCTTTCGGAGGATCTCAGGGTCTATACGACCGTTAGATGTGAGGAAGAGATGCTGACTTTAAGCTGGGGCATGAATGCGCATTAGAGTAAGTAGCAAGTAGATCTAGACAGCCAGAGTCCACTCGCCTAGATCGATGACCGAGGCTTCATTCCGGAGCCCCCCTTCCATTATGCCTTTAAGGGGGCGGGGGGGGGCCAAAATCGAATGCGCAACTCTTGAATGATCAGGATTAATTCACCTTAATCAATGGTGCTAAGGCAAATTCTGGACCCCCCTTGCCATTCTTCCTTTAAGGGGGGCGGGGGGGGTCCATAATGGTGTGGCGTGTGAAGTGGGACCCATGTCCTTTCACATTTCCCACCATGTCATGCTTCCCTATTTCCACCTATACTCCACTCAATCGCACGACAGGGCCCGTTCCTATTGGCCATTTCCTAACCCTGTTGGGATTTGTCCTTATTAGCCAATCGCTAGCCTTGTCGGGGTTCAACGATTGCAGGGTCGAATGATTCGACATATCTGTAGTGTCGAGTCATGAATTATTGAGAGGCACCATCGTTATTTGACCTCTGATCATGACCCACGATCACATGGGAGCACAGAGAGAGAGAGAACTAGCTTACGCTAGGCCTCCGTAGATATTTCGGGGGCTCTGATTCTGCAGAAAGAAAAAAAAATTGATTATGGTAGTGGGTGTGTGACAAATTGGTATCAGAGCATGGTTACAACACTTGGCCTACTTGAGCTTAGGCACGAGCCACGTAAGAATATATTTTCATCCGCGTTTTCTCCTTAAGAAGAAGGATTGTAGAATGAAACTGTAATCTGGGACATGAACTGCGTTGTCCTATTTTAGTGTTACGATGGCTACCTACTAAAGTAGGTAGAGTCTCTTGCAATTGAGATGGCAGGATAGATAAGGATTAAGACCCAAATGAAAAAACCCCTGTTATATGGGTATACATGTGAAAATATGAATTTATTCTCAGGTTATAAAAATGTATCTAACTCTTGACTAACAACCAGCGTTTGTCTTTTTTTCCAAGCAAACAATCAGCCACAGGAATTTACAGACATAGAAAATGGTGACTCACCAAGATATGGGAGAAGGATCCCACAATAGAGACGAAGAGTCTGACGAAAGAAGAGAAATAGGGACCCCTCCAGATCTAGCTGAGACTGTGAGGAGTGTCATGGTTGAATTGCAAAGCTACAAGGCCGACAATGAAAAGATGATGAAAGAACAAGAAAACCAAACTGAAATTAATGCATTTTTACTGCAGATCTTATCCGACCTACAACGACAAATGCAGCATGAACCCGAGATGCATAAACATGGTCATATCAGTGGCCATACTGAGAGGAGCACCTTAAGGAAGGTCCACCCCAGAGGTAAAGGACCAGTACCAGATGATTCCTCTGAGAAGGAAGCTGGCGATTCAGAAGGCTCTTCCTGTAGCAGGATGAGTTCCTATTCTCGAAGAAAACAAAAGAAGCAAAAGACTTCCAAGGTTCATAAATTTAACGAATTCAGAAAGGCCAAACCTCCCTCCTTCGACGGTGAGATAAAGAAGGGAGAGGAAGCTGAGGCCTGACTACTTGGACTGAAGAAATATTTCTGAGTCCATGATTTTTCAGAGAATTTGAAGGCTCGAGTGGCCACCTTAAATCTGAATGGAAAAGCTTCCATCTAGTGGGAAGATCTTAAGAATATGAAAGGGGTCCACGAGGAGGACCTGTCCTGGAAACAGTTTGAGAAATACTTCTGAAAGAAGTATTTGTCGGAAAAACATTTCAACAAGAAGGCTAAAGAGTTTTATGAACTCAAATTGGGGCAACTCACTATAGAGGAATATGTCAACAAATTCCTTGACTTATTGAGATATGTACCCTACATCAAAGTAGAGAAGGTGAAGGTGCAACGCTTCATCAGTGGGATACCCAAGGAATACTGGAACAGAATTGAATTTAATGAGCCAAAGACCTTAGAAGACACTATTCGAAAGGCAACATATTGTCATGAACAATATGGACATTGGGCAAAGTCTCGTGGAGATTGGAAATAGAAGAATGATTCAAGATTTTAGAAAAAGGGGATCAAATCCTCAGGACTTAAGAACTACAAGAAGAACCCCAGAATGAACATTCCATCTCAGAGTGTACTCTAGCAGAACTTTCCCCCATCGGGCAGAAAAACAAATTTGGACCTATACCAGTAAAGACTGATAACCCAAAGAGAGGACCTCTGAAATGTTGGGGTTGTGGAGAAGAAAATCTCCTGAGAGATTGTCCACACCAATGAAAGAACAGTCAGAAAGTTTATAATATTCAGGAAGCTACCACAGTCAATGATGTGGTAAGGAGTGTGTCGTAGATTTATGCAGCCTTGGATAATAACCAAGCTGACCACCAAGCTTTAGTGGTGGAAATAGAAGGTATGATTTTCAACCATCTGGTGTCTGTTTTGATTGACCCTGGTTCAAATTTGAGTTATATAGCCCCTAAATTTGTTGATAAGTGTAAACTACAGCCACAAAAACACACCAAGCCATGGTTAGTATAGTTAGCTACTAGCACTAAAAGAAGAGTAGCAGAGGCCATACCAGCCTGCCAATTGATGTTGGGTGAATTCCCCACCCAAACAACCCTTAACATATTACCCCTGGGATCATATGATCTATTGATTGGTATGGACTGGTTAGCCACCCATAAATCCAGACTAGACTGTTATTGTAATGTCCCCAAGGTCGAGCCCTGATGTAAAGCTTGCATTATGAATTGTAAGTATGTTTTAGTAAGCTGGTGAGCCAAGTTTATATAAGCTGGGGGCTTATGTGATTATTAATACAGGGAGCCTAAGTGTTGAAGGCCAAGATCCTGCTTTTATATATGTAATCATGCAGAGCATTAATAAACATATAAACACCGCCACGTGTAGGCCGACACGATGAATGAGTGATGGGGGACTAAGCTTCCACAGAGTGGGCAAGGGATTAGGGGTTGGAAGGTGGGAAGAGGGGATAAGTGTTAAGCCTAGGGGCTTAAGCCTTGGGAATAATATTTTAATATTATTCCAAAAGATATGTGCATTATATGTTTTAACCTAAGTCCTTTTGGAAGGACATGTGATTTCCAAATGGTGGGAGGAACGCATGTTGAAGGAGGCATGTAGTCACATGGGGGACAAGTGTCAACCCTGGCGCATGCAATGAAAGGGTGAGACGAGCCGTGCTAGGGGGTTCCTCCTCCATTCTACCCAACCATCGGAACGTGAACCCGTCCGATCTCTACAAGATATACCCTCATGCACTCTGAACCAAAAAGGTTGGTGTCTGTATTTTCTTCTGGAAGGCTAGACACCCTTTCGATTGTGAACTATTAAGTTTGAGTCGACCCCTTCATGGACAACTCATCATGCATCCCTGAGAACTAGAGCGTGGGTCTATCCCATGTTGTCGGATTGAGGAAACAAAAGTGTCTACTCCCTGATAAGCTTGGTTATGTTGTGGCACCTGTTGTTGTTGCCCTGGGGTGTTTGTGTCTAGATTCCTGTTGATTGTGGTGGACGTGTAGTGTTTGACCCTATGTGTTGATTCTAAAAATCTGAAATATCCTCTATCTGAGTGTCAAGCCTATGCGTGGAGCCTTGTCTGTAGCCATATCCGTGAGACCATTCGCCATTGTTGAACCGGTGGGAAAGCCATGTCCATTTTTCCCTGTTGGTTGTGTGGCCATGCAGTGTTAGACTGCATGGGGGCTTGTTGGCCAGTTGTACAACACTCTCTCCAAGTGAGAGAGGTGATTGCGGTTGGAAGAATAGGTTGTTGGCCTGTGAGCAATTCTCTCCAGGAGAGAGAGTGTACAGAGGAAGGAGAAAACTCTTGGAAGGAACCTTGTAGTTGCCATAGCGCCCAGAGACTTATGGTCCATCCTGTTGTTGTAACCCAAGGCAAGGGAGGTTAGCAGCCGAAGGACTGTCCAGGTGACAGAGAAGGTGTATACTCCTGGGGTGGAACAGGCATGTGGGGAATGAGGGTCTGTGGGC
>JZKD02S1484934.1:357551-373765 GCA_000966675.3 Picea glauca | reverse complement strand
TCCTTTAAGGGGGGGGGTCCGGAATGGTGTGGCGTGTGAAGTGGGGCCCGTCTCCTGTCACGTCACCCACCGTGTTGTGCTTCCCTATTTCCACCTGTACTCCACTCAATCACGTGACAGGGCCCATTCCTATTGGCCATTCATTAACCCTGTTGGGATTTGTCCCTATTGGCCAGTCACTAGCCTTGTCGAGGTTCGACGATTGCAGAGTCGAATGATTTGGCATATCTGTAGCACTGAGTCACGAATTATTGAGAGGTGCCATGGTTATTTGACCTATGATCATGACCCATGATCACATGGGAGAAGAGAGAGAGAGAGAGAGAAATAGCTTACACTAGGCCTCCGTAGATATTTTGAGGGCTCTGATTCTACAGAAACCAACAAAAAAATTGATTATGGTAGTGGGTGTGTGACAAATCTTAATAGGACATTGCTTTTGATTATTTTATATTTTATAGATTGGGTTTTCGGGATCAATTGAGAGTGATGTGAGGGGGAGGGGAGGGGCCATGTGAGCTTCCACCTTCATGTGGTTGGCCTTTTTAAGTAGATGATAAATTGTTCTTGAAACCAAGAGAGGCTCTTTCATTTTTATACCATCATGATCGTATAAGATTTCATCGATATTGTTACTTATTTGAATCTTCTTAGAATTACCATAAACCCTATTTTTCATATGTTCTAGTAGATATGTTAATGATTCCAAGTTTCATATTTGTGTTTGATTGAAGGTCCAACAATCATGCAAAGTATCAGATTGAGATTTCAATTTGATAAACCAAATATGATATGAATCCAAGCATCATTTTATATCGTCGCAAGAGAGACTAATGTAAATAATCTTGCAACGAATTTGCTATACTATCGTCAAAAAAAGTTTGTCAATAATTTTATGACATTATTATGTAATTTTGTACAAAAATAATGGATATTGGGGGCTACACCATGGTCAAGGACTATCCACATGCCTTAACAATATGGGAGGGTTTCTGGACTCAAATTTGACTGACACACCCACTTTCTTCCATCATCAATTCATCATGGAAATTACCATAAACCCAACTATTTTTCATATGTTATAGTAGATATGTTAATGATTCCAAGTTTCATATTTGTATTTGACTGAAGGTCCAGCTATCTTGCAAAGTATCAAATTGAGATTTCAAGTTGATAAACTGAATATGAAATAAATCCAAGATGCATCATTTGATATCATCGCAAGAGAGACGAATGTAAATAATCTTGCGACAAATTTTCTATACTATCGACGAAAAAAGTTCGCCGATAATTTTATGCCATTAATATGTAATTTTGTACAAAAATAATGGATCTTGGGGACTACACCATGGTCAAGGAATAAGGAACGAGGAACGAAAATTGCACGAGGACTAGACGCATCCGACAATAGGGACTTGCGAATGGGGCCAACGTTGAAATTTTTTCAAACAGTTTCTATATGCACTGAGAAATTTCATGGATAGACTATTGGCATGCCTTAATGATATGGGAGGGTTTTTGGACTCACATTTGAGTGACAAACCTACTTTCTTCCATCATCACTTCATCATGTAAACCATAAACCATAATTTTCTTTCAGAGTACCCAATTTGGTTGACACAAGTTTTAGGGTTTTGTCGGTCTCTATTCATTTTTCTTTCAGGTTCTATATCAATGTATCTACATCATAGTTTCTCTAAGGTTGTTGGGTTCTTTGTTTTCGATCGAGATACACCTCCTATAAAACTAGGTAAAAATGTATCTGATCTTATAAACGATGCACTCTTGGGATTGAATGAGTTCATTATAGTCTATTTTGATAGTAATTTTGCAAGTGATTTAATGAAGGTTGTTGGTTTCTTTCTCGCCGTAAGAGTAACCGAGTAGATAAAGCCAATTTAGGAAGGTCCAAGTTCCAAAAAGTCAAGTTAGATATAAGTCAAGTACCGTTAGGAGCTCACCTTCTTATATCTTATCTTATTAGATCTTATCTAGTGAATCTTGAGGCTAAATTCTCCATTATGGGAGAATAGAAACCAGCTCCATCCTATTCAAGTTAAATTCATAATAATTGGGTTGGAAAAGAAAACATAACCGAATAAAAATAGCTTACTTCGGGGGGGTCATAGGACCAACTTGCTTGTCTATATTCTCTTCTTCCTCAACTAGCCCGAGGTGTGGTTCACGGCTTATCAGGCCAATAACTATCCCGAGATGAGGTCAGGTTTACGGCTTATCATCCCATGAACCATCTCTCGAGGTTAGGTCACTTCGTATCTCGGGTAGTTCTGAAGTCATTCTCATTCTCAGTAGCTAGCTTTCCCTTTGGCCTTCCTTATCTAATGAAAAATCCCTCTATTTCGTTGATTTCTTAATCAACACCATCAAGATACTAGAGGCGACCAACAGTGACATGTGAATGGGGCCAACGTCAAAATGTTTTCAAACTGTATCTGTATGCATTGAAATTTGAGTTGGATAGACTATTCACATGCCTTACCAATATGGGATGTTTTATGGACTCAAATTTGACTGACACACCCACTTTCATCCATCATCAGTGCATCATGTAAACCATAAACCCAACTATTTTTCATATGTTCTAGTAGATATGTTAATGATTCCAAGTTTCATATTTGTATTTGACTGAAGGTCCAGCTATCTTGCAAAGTATCAAATTGAGATTTCAAGTTGATAAACTGAATATGAAATAAATCCAAGATGCATCATTTGATATCATCGCAAGAGAGATGAATGTAAATAATCTTGTGACAAATTTGCTATACTACCGACGAAAAAGGTTCGTCCATAATTTTATGCCATTAGTATGTAATTTTGTACAAATATAATGGATCTTGGAGACTACACCATGGTCATGGAACAAGGAATGAGGAATGATGAACAAGGAAATAAATTTGCATGAGGACTAGACACGTCCAACAGCAGGGACCTGCGAATGTCCCAACATTGAAATTTTTTCAAACAGTTTTTGTATGCATTGAAAATTTTCATGGATAGACTATTGACATGCATTAAATATATGGGACAGTTTCTGGACTCAAATTTGAGTGACACACCCACTTTCTTCCATCATCACTTCATCATGTAAACCATAAGCCCTAATTTTCTTTCAGAGTACCCAATTTGGTTGACACAAGTTTTAGGCTTTTGTCGATCTCTATTCATTTTTCTTTCAAGTTCTACATTAAATTATATACAATGTACCTACATCATAGATATGATTAAAAATCCCTTTATTTCGTTGATTGCTTAATCAACACCATCAAGATACTAGAGGTGAGCAACAGTGACATGTGAATGTGGCCAACATCGAAATGTTTTCAAATTGTATTTGTATGCATTGAAATTTGACTTGGATAGACTATTTGCATGCCTTACCGATATCAGAGGGTTTCTGGACTCAAATTTGACTGACACACCCACTTTCTTCCATCATTAATGCATCATGTAAACCATAAACCCAACTATTTTTCATATGTTCTAGTAGATATGTTAATGATTCCAGGTTTGATATTTGTATTTGATTGAAGGTCCAACTAGCTTGCAAAATATCAAATTGAGATTTCAATTTGATAAACCAAATATGAAATGAATCCAAGATGCATCATTTGATATCATCTAAAGAGAGACGAATGTAAATAATCTTGCGACGAATTTGCTATACTATCGATGAAAAACGTTCATCGGTAATTTTATGCCATCAGTATGTAATTTTGTACAAAAATAATGGATCTTGGGGCCTACACCATGGTCAAGTAACTAGGAACGAGGAACGAAAATTGCATAAGGACTAGACACATCCAAAAGCAGGGACCTGTGAATGGGGCCAACGTTGAAATATTTTCAAACCATTTCTGTATGAACTGAAAATTTTCATGGATAGACTATTGCATGCCTTAACGATATGGGAGGGTTTCTGGACTCAAATTTGAGTGACACACCCACATTCTTCCATCATCACTTCATCATGTAAACCATAAACCCTAATTTTCTTTCAGAGTACCCAATTTGGTTGACGCAAGTTTTAGGATTTCATCGGTCTCTATTCATTTTGATTTCAAGTTCTACATTAATGTATATAAAATGTATCTACATCATAGTTATGTTGAAAAATACCTCTATTTCATTGATTTCTTAATCAACACCATCAAGATACTAGAGGCGAGCAACAATGACATGCGAATGGGGCCAACGTCGAAATGTTTTCAAACTGTACCTGTATGCATTAAAATTTGACCTAGATAGACTGATATGGGAGGGTTTATGGACTCAAAGTTTACTGACAAACCCACTTTCTTCCATCATCAATGCGTCATGTAAACCATAAACCCAACTATTTTTCATATGTTCTAATAGATATGTTAATGATTCCAAGTTTCATATTTGTATTTGACTGAAGGTACAACTAGATTTCAAAGTATCAAATTGATATTTCAAGTTGATAAACCAAATATGAAATTAATCCAAGCTTCATCATTTGATATCGTCGCAAGAGAGACGAATGTAAATAATCTTGCGATGAATTTGCTATACTATCGACGAGAAAAGTTCATCGATAATTTTATGCCATTAGTATGTAATTTGGTACAAAAATAATGGATCTTGGGTACTACACCATGGTCAATTAATGAGGAACGAGGAATGAAAATTACACAAGGACTAGAAACGTCCGACAACAGGGACCTGCGAATGGGGCCAATGTTGAAATTTTTTCAAATAGTTTCTGTATGCACTAAAAATTTTCATGGATAAACTATTGGCATGCCTTAACGATATGGGAGGGTTTTTGGACTCAAATTTTAGTGACACACCCACTTTCTTCCATCATCACTTCAACATGTAAACCATAAACCCTAATTTTCTTTCAGAGTACCCAATTTGGTTGACGCAAGTTTTAGGATTCCGTCGGTCTCTATTCATTTTTATTTCAGGTTCTACACTAATGTATATACAATGTATATGTGTCATATTTGTGATGAAAAATGCCTCTATTTTTTTGATTGCTTAATCAACACCATCAAGATACTAGAGGCGAGAAACATTGACATGTGAATGGGGCCAACGTCGAAATGTTTTCAAACTATATCTGTATGCATTGAAATTTGACCTGGATAGACTATTTGCATGCCTTACCGATATGGGAGGGTTTATGGACTCAAATTTGACTGACACACCCACTTTATTCCATCATCAATGCATCATGTAAACCATAAGCCAAGCTATTTTTCTTATCTTCTAGTGGATATGTTAATGATTCCAAGTTTCATATTTGTATTTGAATGAAGATCCAACTAGTTTTCAAAGTATCAAATTAATATTTCAAGTTGATAAACCAAATATGAAATGAATCCAAGATGCATCATTTGATATCGCCGCAAGCGAGACGAATGTAAATAATCTTGCGACAAATTTGTTATACTATCGACGACAAAAGTTCATCGATAATTTTATGCCATTAATATGTAATTTTGTACAAAAATAATGGATCTTGGGGACTACACCATGTTCAAGTAACAAGGAATGAGGAACAAAAATTGCACGAGGACTAGACACGTCTGACAATAGGGACCTACGAATGGGGCCAACATTGAAATTTTTTCAAATAGTTTATGTATGCACTGAATATTTTCATGGATAGACTATTGGCATGCCTTGACGATATGGGAGGGTTTATGGAATCAAATTTGAGTGACACACCCACTTTCTTCCATCATCACTTCATCATGTAAACCATAAACCCTAATTTTCTTTCAGAGTACCCAATTTGGTTGACACAAGTTTTAGGCTTTTGTCGGTCTCTATTTATTTTTCTTTCAGGTTCTACATTTATGTATATACAATGTATATGCATCATAGATGTGATGAAAAATACCTCTATTTTATTGATTTCTTAATCAACACCATCAAGATACTAGAGGCAAGCAACAATGACATATGAATGGGGCCAACGTCGAAATGTTTTCAAACTGTATCTGTATGCATTGAAATTTGACCTAGATAGACTATTCGCATTCCTTACCGATATGGGAGGGTTTCTGAACTCAAATTTGACTGACACACCCACTTTATTCCATCATCAATGCATCATGTAAACCATAAACCCAACTATTTTTCATATGTTCTAGTAGATATGTTAATGATTCCAAGTTTCATATTTGTATTTGACTGAAGGTATAGCTAGCTTGCAAAGTATCAAATTGATATTTCAAGTTGATAAAACAAATATGAAATGAATCCAAGCTGCATCATTTGATATCGTTGCAAGAGAGATGAATGTAAATAATCTTGCGATGAATTTGCTATACCATCGACGACAAAAGTTCATCGATAATTTTATTGCATTAGTATGTAACTTTGTACAAAAATAATGGATCTTGGGGACTACACCATGGTCAAGTAACGAGGAACGAGGAATGAAAATTTCATAAGGACTAGACACATCCGACAGCAGGGACCTGCGAATGGGGCCAGGGTTGAACTTTTTTCAAACATTTTTTGTATGCACTGAAAAATTTTCATGGATAGACTATTGGGATGCCTTAACAATATGGGAGGGTTTTTTTACTCAAATTTTAGTGACACACCCACTTCCTTCCATCATCACTTCATCATGTAAACCATAAACCCTAATTTTCTTTCAGAGTACCCAATTTGGTTGACGCAAGTTTTAGGTTTCCGTCGGTCTCTATTCATTTTGATTTCAGGTTCTACATTAATGTATATACAATTTATATGCATCATAGATGTGATGAAAAACCCCTCTATTTTGTTGATTTCTTAATCAACACCATCAAGATACTAGAGGCGAGAAATAGTGACATGTGAATGGGGCCAACTTCGAAATGTTTTCAAACTATATATGTATGCATTGAAATTTGACCTGGATAGACTATTCACATGCCTTACCGATATGGGAGGGTTTCTAGACTCAAATTTTATTGACACACCCACTTTCTTCCATCATCAATGCATCATGTAAACCATAAACCCAACTATTTTTCATATGTTCTAGTAGATATGTTAATGATTCCAAGTTTCATATTTGTATTTGACTGAAGGTCCAACTAGCTTGCAAAGTATCAAATTGAGATTTCAAGTTGATTATAAACCAAATATGAAATGAATCCAAGATGCATCATTTGATATCATCGCAAGAGAGACGAATGTAAATAATCTTGCAATGAATTTGCTATACTATCGATGAAAAAAGTTCATCGATAATTTTATGCCATTAGTATGTAATTTTGAACAAAAATAATGGATCTTGGGGACTACACCATGGTCAAGTAATGAGGAATGAGGAATGAAAATTGCATGAGGACTAGACACATCTGACAGCAGGGACCTGCGAATGGGGCCAACGTTGAACTTGTTCCATACAGCTTTTGTATGCACTAAAAATTTTCATGGATAGACTATTGGCATGCCTTAACGATATGGGAGGGTTTCTAGACTCAAATTTTAGTGACACACCCACTTTCTTCCATCATCACTTCATCATGTAAACCATAAACCCTAATTTTCTTTCAGAGTACCCAATTTGGTTGATGCAAGTTTTAGGCTTTCATTGGTCTTTATTCATTTTTCTTTCAGGTTCTACATTAATGTATATACAATGTATCTACGTCATATATGTGATGAAAAATACCTCTATTTCATTGATCGATTAATCAACACCATCAAGATACTAGAGGCGAGAAACAGTGACATGTGAATGGGGCCAACGTCAAAATGTTTTCAAATTGTATCTATATGCATTGAAATTTGACTTGGATAGACTATTCGCATGCCTTACCGATATGGGAGACTTTATGGACTGAAAGTTGACTGACACACCCACTTTCTTCCATCATCAATGCATCATGTAAACAATAAACCCTAATTTTCTTTCAGAGTACACAATTTGGTTGACGCGAGTTTTAGGTTTTCGTCAGTCTTTTATATGTCTCATCAAACTTTAGTATTTGTCATTGTTTGGTCATTTGGTATTCATTGAGGGGATAATCTAAGGCATTCTTGAAATTTCCTTAAGATCCTCCAATATTTCCTTGTATTTTATTCTTTTAAATGTCGTCAACTATCTACCATAACATCTAAGAAAGGAAACAATTTTTCTAATGGAATATTCCCACCAAATTAGAATTCAACCTTTTTCCCCTCGAGGCCTAGGAATTAGCTTCCATATTTTTGAGTGGATAACTTCCCCCACTCCCCTATTGAACAACATGTTATTTTCCATATTTATAGGACCATGCAAATAATTCTTTCTATTTTGAAATATGTTAATTGCTTGGCTAGCAATTATATCCTCCACTCAATTCCCATTATGATGTGTTGAGATTCATTCTTCATTTCTACATTAATTTTTTGAGTGGGTATACGTTCCCTATATTTAAGAACAACTTAGTTAGTATGGTCATGGGATACCTTCATTGAATTTTACATTTACCAATGGTAACATTGGTCAAGCTGTGTGATGGGTAATTTTCCTTCTCATCATTCACTTGAGTGGATTCTTCCCTTTGGGTTTAGTTATTAGTCTTGATTCTATATTATAGCAAAAAAAAACTTAGATTATCCATCTTCCAATGCTACAATGATCCACTATCAAATGATTTATTACCTCTAAGAAATCCTCTAGTTATACTACCCTTTCCCTTTGCATTCATATAGTTCATCTTGTCTGCTTCTAGAGGATTCACTAGAAATAACCAATTCCTCATTCACTATTGCAACTTATTAAATCAATAATTATTCAATATTCTCCTATTTTTGAATGCAATTGTGTTGGCTCACTAATCATCAATGACTATTTCCCCTTCTTGGTGGTCACAATTTTGGTTTCTCTAATTATTTTTGTCTCCATCATAATGATTATTCTATAATCACCATCTAATATTATTAAATTGGCTAGAGTGAGATCTTCTATTTCCATATGAAATTGAAATAATTAATAGTCCAATTGGTAATGTTGCAGTGATCCTTGGAATCTATTGAATGAATTTGATATGAAATATTCATTGATCACCTTGTCGAAGAAATTGATGGATTTTATTGTCAACCAACAACTCTAGTGGCCTCAATTTTCATTTCTCTAACTTTCCCCATGTAGCCTTCATCATATTTCTTACTATGGAACCGTCATCCAACAACATATTGGTTAGAGAGCAATTTCTTATTTCCATATGTATTTTTGTGCTCCACCCTTGTCTAAGATCATAATGTTTGTAACCTATACTCCTTGTTTCATCGTATCAATAAATTTTTGGTATTGATGTCATTAATAGTATAATTGATTGTCATGATATCCCTCTCAATATGTAGAATTAATTATTCCCAAGTTTCTCATAGATCACCTTGTTGAATCCCTAGTTATAGATTTTAGCATCTATCAACTCATTGTTCAATAATGTGTAGGTCAACATCAATTATAGAGTTTTCTTATTTGTATCATGCATTCCATGTTCTATGGAAATCAACACAAATTCTCTCTCTTGTGCTAGTTTGAACATTATTTGCATTTGGTTCCTCATTTCTATAGTAATGATTGAACATTATTTGTATTTGTTTGAACACAAAACAGTGAATTTACAATTCTCTACTAATGATTCTCCTGTTATTTTGGTGTCACTAGACACATTTTCCTTTTCACCTATGTCAATTGACATAGCCATGACCTTTGTATTCTTGAGATTGTAGGGCCATGTTCTAGTAGGCTTTGATGTTGTTTCAGTGCTCTTCATGTCAAAATGTTGTATTAGGGGTTATGGTACTTAATATCACTAGGAGTAACAAGTCAGATAAAGGTTACATTGGTTTAGAATTGTGATTAATAGGGATTAGGAGTTAATGTTTATAGGGGTTAGGTATGGTGAGAATTAAGGGTTAGGTGTTAGGGATGATAAGGGTTATAGTGTTATGGAGTAAAGTGGTTATATGGTTTGAGTATTATACGGATTAATGTTTCTGAGATATAGGTATTAGGTGATTAGGGTTAATAAGTTAGGCTTTAGCTATTTGGGGTTTATAAGTTAGAAATTATAGAGGTTATAAGTGATTAGGGTTAACATAGGTGATGAACTAGTACTAATAATGGATAGATGTAATAGTTAATGTACATGTTTGGGGTTATAAGGGTTAACGATTAGGGTTAAATTTTCAAGGGTTTAGGGGTTTGGGATTCTAAATATTGTAGTGGTTATGAGTCAAATGCATTTGGGGAAATAAATTATAGTGATTATAAGGGCTAATGGCCATAGGTTCTTAGGGGTTAGATGGTTACTCAGTAATAGTGGGTGTATGTAATATTATTAAAAATTATAGTTACAAGGGTTTAGGTGAGATCTAGAAGAGATTTGGTGAATATATCTACTTGTTGATATACTAAAGGAACAAAGATTCTCACAAGTTGTCCTTGAGCATGAGGTTGCCAAATTTAGTGCATCCAAATATCCATCTATTTTGTCTTTTGATGATTCATTGGATTATGAGTAAGCTCAATGGTACTTTGATTGTCACAAAGGTGGAATGAGTTTGTGGAGGAAGAACAAGTTGATGAAAGATCATCTGTATCCAGGGAAGATGCTTCCTGACATGAACTTCACTAGCATAGTTTTCGTTAGAGGAGAAGAGAATAACAACTTGTTTCTTCTTAGAACACTAACAAATTGGTCTAGAGCCAAGAGAAAACAAGTAGCACAAGGTAGATATTATCTCATCAAGATCGCTAACCTAGTGGACATTGAAAAATCCAAGGAGGCAGATATGAGTACGATTGGGCATGGATGGTACTCGGTTCACCATATTTATATTGGCCACCGAGGGGGAATGAAACACTGCAAGACATGTGGTGCTCTTTTAGATGTTGGACCCTATCTCTGGTTGAACCGATTTTAGGGTGGGAAACTCGTTAAAAAGAAAAGATAACTCTTCCCAGGCCCTGATGACATCACCAGATTTCCTAACATTTTCGTCCACCACCATGTCCGAGTTCAAGAATATTAGCCCAGTTCTATTTTGATGTTCATGCAGAGTGCAACATTGATACAAGGATTCCCCATCTCTTAGGATCGACTAACCGGCCATGTCCAAGTGATGTTCACATGGAACATTTCCCCACTTCACTATAAAATTAAAATATTGTTATATATATATGTTACATATATAATATATATATGTTATATATGTAACATCTATAACATATATATGTTATATATGTTACATATATAACATATATATGTAACATATATGATATATATGTAAAGAACAGAACCCGATCATGCCCTAAAATGATTCACAATATTGCACAATGAAACTAATAGAACCCGACCGTGCCCTAAAATGACTGTGCCATAAAACCATCCACCATTCGACTGGCACATTGCACAACCCACAGTTGAACTGAACCAAAATCCCTAACCCCATTCACCCTAACTCATCCCCATTCCAAGCATTGATCCCTGAACTCGGTCGACTCCATTTGGCCCATTTTCATTCATCCCAATCCACAAAGGTAGACAGAGACCCCAACAAGAGACGCGGTGACCCCATCAAGGAGCCATAGAGACAAAAAGTGACAAATAAGTGAACTAGACCAACAATGGCTTCCATTCCAGTAAATTTTCCTCACTCTGTCCTTTTCAACATTTTCAGTCTGAAAAGTCTAGGGCACACATGCATCATCATTTGAATGATATATTCTATATATTCAATCTAGGGCACCATGTTTGAATTCGATATTCTACAAATTTGATTTAGGGAGTATTCGAATTTAAATCTATGCCAACCATCTAAAACACTTCAAGAATCCATCTAAAATACCATAACTACAAATTGGGCAGTCAAACAGTGTGAAATATCCTACAGTCCAAGTGTTCGTCAAAAGTCCACACTCATGAATTCATATAAAATTGCTACAGCAATGAGTAAATTCATAACAACCTCTATAAACATTGCAGTGGGAAATTCTTTGATGAAAGGCCAGCACAGTAAAACCAAGAAAAAGACCAAAAGTAATTGAGTGGGAATTTTACAGTTTTAAATGCACACAAAGCTCTTCATTAGGTTGGTAATTTTCTTGTAGCATCATAACATTAGGTTGGTAATTTAAGAACATTCATTTGATGGATAAATTTTTGTAGGCACCCCCAAACCCTCTGGAATTTAGTGAAATAATGATAATTTTGTAACCAATTTTTAGGTCTTCCCTACTCTAAAGACCCCATTGATGGTGAGTTGTTTAACCTCTCTTACTTATTTCCTTGATTAACACTTAGAAAATGATAGAAGGAATTTTCTTTTCCATGGCTAGTCCCCTAGCCAACCCCTTTGGCTCCATCTTGAATTATTTTAATGATATTAACAAACATAAGCACTTTAGGGCAATTTTTTTAGACTTCTTCTTACGGTCATTTGTGGGTAGAAGGGATTGTGACTTAGTCTCTTTGACAAAAACATTATTAGTTTGGACATGGACCAACTTAGTATCATTAGAAGAAAATCTTGTATATATAGAGGGTACACTACATTCCCCCAGAACAATATTATTCTAAATGATCTCCCCCAACTCCTATAATAACTCTTTTGAGCCAGACATTCCCTCGAACCTTTTTTATCCAATTCGGGACTCAAACATCGAATGAGGACCATCAATTGTTAATTCCATATGTTAGTAGTAGCCTCATAACCAACTGGAATTGAGAAGCCACTAGGAACATTATGAAGGTGCAAGAACATGTATGAGATATACATACCTCTTTTATCTGGAGATGTTGTTGGATTTAATGTGTTAGGTTGTGTAGAATCCTTTCTAGATGTCAGCTGATGAGGATCATTCTTCAAACACCCAACTTCATGACAAAACACACAACAAAAAAAGAGTCTCCAACACTCTAATTTTTGTTGGAATTTCCAATTTCTCCATTCTATATCCATATCTATTTTTTATAATAGACCTTCTATAATGTCTAATTCTATAAGGTCTTCCCTTCCCATATGCCCTAAGAATTGCAGGATTTCCTACGCCTTCTTCTCCCTTGCCCATACGCCCTAAGAATTGTTTTTATGCAATATTTAGATCCCTAAGAATTGAATTGCCTATGCCTTCTTATCCACTACCCATAGCTGTCTAGCAGGGTCAATGGATGGCCTTAAATAGATTACTTCAACCTCTTGTATATTTTTTTTCCACTTGTAGTTGTCTGGTAGAGAAGAAACTAGTTCAAATAGGCAAAAAAAATTAGAGAAAACCCACAGAAATTTGCTCCCATAGGCCAACTGACACAATATTCCCTTGACTTGCAATCCATACCAAAATCACAAGTTTGACTTGTGTTGACTGAGTCAAACTTGGTTAATGTGAGTTTGAATCGATGACCTTTGGATCGGCTTATTTGGGGGCTGATCCAATTCAAACTCAGAAAATTGCAATTTAAAGTGTGATTCTTATTTCATTGAAAATAACTCTTTAACAAAAAAAATCATAGATCTCCCATATTTTTGTAAATTGTATCTATTGAAGGCAGTAGCTTTCAATGTTTGTTTGAACAAAATGACACTTGTTATGGGAGAGCCTCAAGTAAGTCTCGAAGTAGGTGTATACATTGCAAAAGTTTTTTCACAAAAGTAGGATAATATGGAGAAGATTGGCCATACTCATCGAGTTGTCATGTCCAGAGAATTGCAAAATCAAAATTTTTTTCCATTCCTATACTATATACTAGGAAAACCATTAACAATAGTGACGCATTACAATGCATTTTCTAATTTAAAACATGTTCAAGTTTTCTTGTTTTATTGGTTAGTTTGGTTGTGGATGTTAGTTTGGAAAAAATAAGAATTATGCTCAAAGAATAGTTCAAAATTTGAAAAGGGTAGTTATCTCCTTGATATAGTGAGAATTTATTTTATGTCAAATGATAAATATCAATGTTTCAATAGTCCCTTCATCTTATTCTAGGTGAAACAATTGTTAATCTTGCACCTCCATGATTCCAAAACATCATCGGGATCCAATAGTGTCATTGCCATTGTCATTTGTATCGTCAGAAGCTGTAGTATTCCCCTTAGTAGACCAAATTCTTCCCTTGATCCCATAGGTAGAACAAATTTTTCCTTAGTAAATCCCCTTGGTAGACCAAAAGTTGTAGTTTTCTTCTAAGAGGTCATATGTTCAAATCCAGAGGGGGCCAGTAGGGTATGTATTCCTCCATAGACTTTACGAGTAAAATCGTTGGGTGGAGGGGGTCTCATACACCAATTTGGTGTTTGTCTTGGTTGTGACCTTAAAAATATATTATTATTATTACTACTACTAAAAGGAGATAGAAAAGAGAACCCCTCAATCAAAAAAACCATGCCCCTTATCCCTTATTTTGACAAGATCTTTGACAATTTCTTGATCTTCAGAGATGCTTTGTCCAGCCCCATAATTTCTTTTGATATTGCCAAGAATATTCACTCCATCATGTTAGGAGGTCATTATTATGATCTACCAGTCATCATTAGTTTTTTTTCCAGCATTTAATGAGTGCTTCTTGAATGATCATATTTATCTTGCTTAGAACTATAAATACTAATCTCCCAATCACCCTCACTTCAATGCCAAAGTTAGCTACATCATTATGAATCACTACAACAAGCCTTACTGATCCATCTTGATCATAAGTAGTGCCAAATTCATCAGGCCATCGTCTCATTCTAGATCACTAATAACCCTATCATTGCCTAGCATTACAAGTTCATAATTCATTGTAACAAATCATTGCCACCCAGGTTCTACTCTCATCAAGTTCAACTCCTTGTCATCCACAAATTCCCATCATACTAAGCAGTTAATCCAGTTTCATCTCTTCTTTCATACATTTTTGTTGTAGGTTTCCCTGTTGGGTCCCTTGAACCAACTATTTGTACAATATTCTTTGACGCATTTCTATTAGGTCCTTCATGGTGACGTTAAATTATTTTTCATTATTTGAAGCCATCATATATCTTAGAAAATAATTCCCATGTTCGTGTATGCATATCTTTTGATCCCAATATCTTGAAGCAAGCTACCAAAAATTTTTTGAGGACAAAAAATAAAATCTCGAAAAGACATAAATAACCTTCTACTGTGTCTCCCATAGTGGATTATATTTCTGTATTATTTTCTATTCGATTTCAGAAAAGCATTATTTCCATCCATGCAAATTTCAAAAATTAATGTTTACAAACATGTATATTACCTTTCCCATCAAGTTGGTGAAGAATGGCAATATACTTTGGAAAACCACTGAACATATGCTTCTATCAACTAACCTCTTTGAAGTCATTGAGATAGTGGCACATGGGACTTTTGGCAGTAATTTGTTGTCTCAAAACATGTGACATCACCATATTCCCCTTGTAGTGCTATAGAGGAACTCCAAATACAATACATTATGTGGTTCTTTCTGATGGACATGATTGTTAATTTCTGTACAAATATAACATCACTAAATCCTTATTTTGTTTATAATTAGATCACCAGACAAGATGTAAGAAACCAACAATGTTTTTCTTTGCCAAGCTATTAGAAATATGTACAATAGATCCATGAGTTCAAGAAGATGTTTCTTATCAGCAAGATTGAGGAAAATATAATATTTTCTATCCAGTTTAAAATTTTGAGGCATATCCACAGCAATTGCTTTCCATGAAAAAAACATTATGTTCAATATTTCAAAACTGAAATTAGAATATACATCATGTCCTAACTATATTTCCAGAGCCATACCTCTCATATTTCTTCCCAAAAAAAGAGGCAAAACTTAGAGAAAAGTTTCCTCATAGTAGATCTTGTCTGAAATATTACAGTCATCTGGAGGCTCTAGGGCCCTCCAATCTGTGCTTAAAATAAATTGTATATTTTATTCACCTTTGAGGAGACTGAACCCTCTACTTATTATTTACCTCAATATGAATCAAACATTTTGTAAAATAATACTGCAATGTATAATTATTTTAGTGGTGGGCCCCACTGCCACATGTCATTTAATCATTAGTCCACATCGTATCCAACTATCATAGACTCGTACCTTTGTGGACTTGATGCATCCTGCCATAGAGAAACATGAGAGTGGATGTGGTTGTATTAATGTGGTCACTTGGTGTTCTCTCAATCTTATTTTCTTTAATCCCCTTGTACGTACATGATTATTCCATGTGTCATTATA